>SNQJ01S0085543.1:34272-46141 GCA_010110895.2 Picea sitchensis | reverse complement strand
GAAATGAGTAACAGATTTTGAAGGTGAAGCAGAGTATGATGTAAATTGATCTGGACATAGGGAAGGCTGACACAAAGAGAATGGACAACTACAGATGGATGACTCAATAGAGGTTTTGGGTGAACTTCTCTTGAACATATGAATGACATGACCAATGATTTGGCAGCATTGACTCAAAGACGACACAGGGTATGACCTTGTAGAAAATCGAATGAGAGAAAAATGGATTTCCCAAACCGACTTCAAATATAATGAATAGGGGGTGTCATGTTCAAGAGCGACACTTACTGCCAATCAATATGAAGATGAAAACATATCCCTTTCCCAAACTTTCCCCCACCATTTTTGGCGAGTACCTCTTTATTTTTATGCAAGATTGAGGAGGATAGCATATGCTTGTTGATATAAGATTATCCTTCGGATAAGTCCTTCAGAGTATGTTTAACGAACCCTAGGAAGGAGTGGTTCGATCCCATTACGGGTCTGTCATTTTTTGTTTAACGAGTCCAGAGATAGAAAAATTGAAGGTTTTTCATGATTATAGAGTTTGGAAAAACACTTAAAAGAGAACTCTCTCAGTTCCTTTTTCGTAAAATAGTCTGATGAGACCAAAAAAGAGATAAATTATCTCCCACCAGACACTTTCTTCAAATACTTTATCGAGCGTGAAAATAGCAAGGTCGCTCGGCTATCTTTTCATGTTCAGAGAGTTTGAAAAGAGCTTAAAGAGGACACCAGGGGGTTCCTTTTTCGTATAACCTTGTTGAGCCCGAAAAAGTGATAAAAGTATGCTCGATCGCATTCTCATGTATTTTCGAGCGTGAGAATGGACAAAGACCAAGCTCGAGGTTTTGTGCAAAAAACCATGAAAAACAATCAAAAAATGCGATGAAAAAGAAAAAATATGTCCGCATCCCTGTATATGAATATCGAAGTCATTATGCCTGCAAAAGTTACACTGAAAAGGGCATTAGGGATTAGGTTTTATTAAATAAATAATTATCAAAAAATCAATAACATGGTAAAAGTTAATATAAAGAAGTAAAACTCTTTTTACCATATCATTTTCACTTTTCCACTATTTGAGCCCAAAACCCCTCTTTTACCCTCAAAATTCGACGTCAGATTGCGAGAGTTACGAGAATCCATTCGATGAGTCATTAGTGACAGTGAGGTAGGCTCTTTGTCTTCTACTCTTTCATGGTTTTATTTTGCATTTTCATTGGTAAAAACTCATTTTTGAAATTGGTTTTGTGAGCCATACTTGCGCTCAACCATTCTCGCAGGTGGGCTACACGGGACCTGCGAGAATGGGTCATTCTCACAGGTGAGCCCACAATAGCCTGCGAGGTTCTCGCACTGTTCCTAAAGGGAACTTGCAAGAACCTCAAAGCATAATTTTTTTTTGGAGTTTTGCTCAATGAAAGAAAACCAATTTGTGAGTAGAGTTATTGATCTTCCTTTTGTGCTTCTTATGCAGGTAATTGGCCATCAAAATGGTTTTTGAATGGTGTGAAAGGGAGCACGAAGAAGATAATTCCATTGCTGGAAATCATCTGCCCACTATTGTCACTTTGAGAAACTGTGGCCTTCCGAAGTACTTTCGTATCCCAGGCATGAGGGCCCAAGTTAGGTTATTAGAGTACATTGTGCATATGTGGGATCCCGATCAGTAGGTATTTCATGTTGCGGTCCACACACTGTCCTTAGATATTGAGGACATTTACTTCTTGACTGGACTGTCACGAAGCAGGTACCATGTGAGCCTGACTGGTAGCAGAGGTGTGGACTTCCCATGAGTGAGTACTGCCGCTTACACTGTGTTCCAGAGGTAGAAAGGAATAAAGGGAAAGTATCTATTTGGGGAGTGAGGGATTTGACCCTCCGCACTATTTTATTCACCATTGCACGTATGGACAGGAGCTCCACTCCTCACATTGCACTCCAGAGTTACTTTTAGTATGCTATAGAGTGTACTGAACCTCGAGTTTTTAACTGGGCAGATGCAGTGCTTCGTAGCATGAAAAGGTAGTTGACCAAATGCAGATGAGGCAACCTGAAGAAATTCAGGTACAAATCTTTGTTGGTGTCCTTGTTTCTCGAGAGGGTTCCATTACTGAGGCTGCAGGTGGAGTGGAATTTACCGGCTCCCAGGGATCCAAGAATGCTGAGATGGTGTCAACTCATGGCCCGACACGTAGCTAGACCAATTATCAAGTATGATGATACCTTCTTCGACTGGCTACGACCACATATGTTGATGGTCGACGATTATGCTTATGCCGGGTTGGATTTCCAAGGAGATCTAGACTTAGCCTTGCCAGAGGATGCTCAATGGGGGGAACTTGGTAAGAAGTACACAATTTTTTTTTTTTTTAAATGTTTTTATGAATTTTATCATATGCAAATGTTTTTTTATATATGTTCGTCCAAAGACTAAATACAAAATTAATTTTTTGATGACACAGATGTGGGACCTTACCAACCTCCTGGTAATTCTCCCATTCAACGACGAGGAGAGGTGGTTCCAGTGCCACAATGGGACGCCGAGGATTATCAAGCAGTGGAACAAAACCTAGAGGGTTTGACAACATATATTCCATATATGCCTCTTAGAGAGGTTCCACGACGTTATCAGCGTCACACAGTAGGAGTTTCAGAGTCCATAGGCCGACTGCTCCGTAGGGTTGCCTGGGCAGTCATATGTTACCGTGAACATCATCCATGACGTCATTTGGTAGAAGCCATGAGCTTCAGATTTTGACATTTTGGTCTTCGGACATAACTTTTTGTAAAAAACTCTTTTGATCGTTATATATACAGACGACTTCTACCAGTTTATCTTCTGTCGTGTGAATTGATGTGATTGATTTATAAATGATCCAAATGTTTGTCTAATACATAGTTAGCCAATGCATCAGTTAATTTATTTAGACATATAGGAATATGTTGATATTCAATATAATCAAAATAACGTTTCAAGAGGTGAATTCACAAATACACCCATAACAAAGTAGGACTTTGAATAGTATAGACATTACTTAACTGTAGTACTACACACTATGAATCGCGTCGCAAAACCAAATGATGGATTCCGAGCGAGATAACATCAATCAAAAATTCGATAACGAAGCGATACTTTGCAATATTGTTGGTCGCACGGCCGAGACACACACCTCGTAAGGAGACAAGTTCATTTGTAGGGGCATAAATTGCCCATGCAATGGAAGCAAGGTTCTGAGTACTATGGCTAGTGCCATCAGTGAAGCCAATGTAGGGTAGTGAAGACTTCGACATCTGGAAATCAAACACAATGTCACATAAGGGAAGAGACCAGATAACAACAAAAGCAAGCTATAGTAACACATAAGAAGTATGATACAATAAAAATACAAGTACTCATGCACAGATGATTTTATGCATAGTAATTCTTCAAGTACAACCCATTCCTGGGTTTACTCAAAGGGATACCATCGTAATCTACTAACTCATAAGCTCCTTTTTCCAAAACTCGTCGAACAATATAAGGACCTCGCCACATGGCTTCGAATTTTCCATCTCCTAGCATATCTTGATCTTGATCATAGAGGAGAATGAGATCTCCTTCGGAGAAAACGTGAGGCTTGACATGTTTGTCGTATTGAGCCTTGACACGTTTTTTCTGAGCTTCTATGACTAGGGTAGCATCGCGTCGAGTTTCGTCTAATTGCATAAGATACAATAGACATTCTTCCTCAACATAAGTGTTTGGTAGGAGTTCAACAACTAGTTTTAAAGAGGGTATCTCTCATTCAATTGGGAGAATGGCTTCCAAACCATAGACTAACCAGAAAGGTGTAAACCCAGTAGCGGACTTGACAGATGTCCGGTAAGCCCACAATTCCGAAAAAAACATTGTGTGCCAACTTGTTTTTTGAATCCCTATAATTCGTTGGAGCATAGTTATGAGAACTTTGTTAATTGCTTCGACCTGGCCATTGTCTTGTGGGTAATAGGGCATTGAGTTATCATGGCGAAGACCCAAATTTTCAGTAAGTTCGAACATCATGAAGTTTCTAAAGTGGCTACCGTGATCAGTGACGATAGCTTGGGGAACGCCAAAATGAGTTATGATGTGATTAAAAATGAATAATGTTGCGGTCTTTCCAGTGTTGTCAAATGTCGGCATCGCCTCGACCCATTTCGTAAAGTAATCGACGACTACAATAATGTATCCATGCCCCCCGACCGAGTGAGAGTGACATGTCATGAAATCGATGCCCCATTTCGCAAAGGGACCAACGGAGACCATAGGATGAAGAGGAGCGGGATGTGACCGTATCTTGTTATTATAGGTCTGGCAAGCATGACATTTTTGAACGACGATTATGCAATCGTTAAATAAAAAAGGCCAAAAATACCCTACTCATAAGATCTTTTGGGCAGTAGCATACCTAGACATATGACCACCACAGGCTTCAAAATGGAAGTCATTCAGATCTTTCTCGGCTTTGTCGAACATTAGGTAGCGTAAAAAAACAGATTCAATCCCCCGATGATAAAGAGTATCCCCAAGGATAATATATTGATGGTCTTGATAGCGTATGCGACGCTGGTCAGTACTAGACAAAGTTGGCTGGAAAGTCTGGGTTTGGAGATATATAATGATATCACCATACCAAAGATCATCAGTGCTGATAAGGAAAAGAGATTCATCGGGTAATGAATCAGCTGCTACCATTTCCATTTCAGAATAGGGAAAGTCGCATATCAACTCAGCAAAAACTAAGGACTTCTTAGACTTGGCACATTCGAATTCCAAGTCAAACTCCTGGAGTATCACAATCCATTTGGAGTATTTCCCCCCTAGCAATTGACGTGTAAGAATGTGTTTCATAGGGTTGCAGTAAGAAATCACTGTAGTCTTGCACGAGAGGATATAGTGCTTGAAGCATTGGACGGCTTGGACGGTAGCCAAGGCCAGTTTTTCGACATGTAAATACTTGATTTTAGTAGGCGTTAGACTTCGACTCAATTAGTATATAACATGTTCGTCGTTAGCATCATCCTCTTGGAAGAGAACCATACCAATGGTGTAATCCGAGGCAACAAGATAGAAGAAATAATCGCGACTGTAATCGGGGGGAAAGAGAAGCGGGGCATGCGTTAGGGACAACTTCAAAGCTTCGAAAGCATTGTTGGTGATGGTATCCCAGATGAACTCTGAACCCTTTTTTAAGAGCCGCGTAAATCCACAAGTTATCTCGGCATAATTTGGGATAAAATGACGAAGAAATTTTTCTTTCCCCTGCAAAGTTTGTAACTGACGAAGTGTAGAAGGAGGAGGGAGATTAAGGATCGCCTCAACCTTTAAAGGATCCACTCGGATCCCTTGACACAAAACAATAAAAGGTATAAGTCGGCCAGATTCCACACAGAAAACACACTTATGAGGATTCAAACGTATATGGTAGAACTGAAAACAGACAAAAATGGCTCGGAGGTGGGTTGGGTGATCGACTCAGCGCATTGAGTGAGCGGGTAAATCGTTCAGATATGGTTGGACGATGTGCTTGATATCATGGAAAGCATAAGACATAACACGTTGAAAAGTTGTGCCAACGTTCTTGAGACCGAAAGGGAGTTTTCGATAGGAAAAAGTACCCCAAGGACAAATAAAAGCGGTCTTATGTTGATCCTCGGGAATAATGTTGATTTTATTATACCCGGAGAAACCATCCATCAGAGAGAAGATTTCACTTCCGGTGCAATCGTCGACAATCTGATCGATGAAGGGTGAAGGAAAGTTGTCTTTGGGACAAGCTTTGTTGATATCCCTATAATCAACCTATACACGAATGGTGCCTTGTTTCTTGTCAATCGGGACAAGATTGGAAACCCAGTCTGTGAGAGCCACCAGATAAATAAATCCAGCTTTAAGAAGTTTCTCGACTTCGAGCTTGATAGCAGCTGCTTTACATGGGTGAACTGGACGAAGGTGTTTCCGGACGGGTTTAGCGTCGAGGTATGTCTTGATCTCATGTATCACAATCTCAGGGTCGATACCTGACATTTCTTCGTAGCTCTAGGCAAATATGTCACAGAACTCTTTGAAAAGGGATGTATAGGTGACTATTTTGTTAGAAGAACACGAAGCTCTGATATGGACATTTTCGACAATCCCTGGTTTGACGGAGATGTCAAGGGGAATAGTGGGTGAAATATTGCTTAATTTCCCTTCAGAAAACACATCGTGTGCGGACTCAGGAACGGTCGAGATGATGACAACAACTGACGGGGTTGAGATCCATTGATAGTTCTCAATGGTATGTTGCTCCAGAAAGAGGATGGAACGATGATGTCCATCGTCCCAAGGGGTGTCTTCCATGATATACATGATCATATCGTCGGTGGGAATAATGACACGGAAAGGATCGGGAGACAACTCACTAAGAGAGGGGGTAGAAGGTGTTGCCGATTGAATGGCCTGATAGGCGGATTCGACTGGACTTAATGGAATTTCGTCACTGTAACACAGATAATCTCCAGGGTCAGGTACTATCCAGGGGTCGTAATACGGAGCAAGTTCGTGAATCGAGGTGGAGATCATGTTGATTGAAGCAACATACGAGTGTGGAACATCGGGCGGTGGAATGGGGAAAGTACCCATTAACGAAGAGTCTTTTAGAAGGCCTACATCGAAGGTCTCATAACCCGGTGGGGTTTTAGTGATGAACGGTACGTTCCCAGTATGGGTATCGAAATTAAAGAAGGCTAGTTGGTCGACGGTGATGACCTTTCCTTTATGTGGGAAACGTACCACACGGAAAAGGGTCGACACAACTGTGTGCATGGAATCGATCCAACTGCGGCCAAGCAGAAGATTGTAATCAAGGGGAGTGTCAAAGAATTCCACTTCGACTTGGACCGTTTTGCCTTCTAACGTGATGGGAAATGAAGGAAGGACACCGTAGGGCTTAAAACTGGAGCCGTTGAAGGCTTTGAGAGTGTTTTGGGATTCATTCAAAGGGGGACAACCAATGGCTTTCCAACAAGCAAGAGACATAACACATGTCGAGGCACCCTCATCGATAACGGTTCGACAAATGTTTTTGTCAGAGACAATCACTTGGATCTGGAACGCGAGTTGAGGGGGTAACCTTGGAATGTGATCTTCCAAGTCAAAGATTATTAAATTTGAATCCGTCGGGTTGATTCCACCGATAGCTTTCAAAAGTTCCTTCCGTTGTGTGGGACAACTTTGAAGGACTTCAAGGGATGACATCGCAGAAGGTGCTTGGGCTAGATCTTCAANTGGAGTCGCAAGAGAGGGTTGTACCGAGGAAGGAGGTAAATCATCAACCTTCTCTTTAGAGGGAGAATAATCTTTGGCTCGAGTAGTGAGTGCAATGTCGCTCTGCTTTGAATCTCCAGTACACATCAATACATAAGATGTAGTAGAAGAGGAGGGTTTGTCGTGAATGACCAACTGAGCCTGTTGTTGAGATGGGAAGGGTTGGGACAAAAAAACCGGAGCAGGTGGTTTTGGATCTCCTTGTAGGAACTTAGTGACCTCGACGTGTCGTGGAAAATCCTTTATGTAGTGATCATCACCATAGATAAGACAAGGGTATCAAGGTTTGCTCTTATCCCGATCGTCAACATGGGTAGTTTTGGTTCACTCTGCTTGAGAAGTATTTTTTTCCTCCTTATTCTTATCTCTTCCCTTTTTAGATTTGTTTTTATCGGTTGGGGTAGATTGAACTGCATTTACCTTAGAAGTCTTGCCGATGGGAGGGGTAGGAGATAGACCATTTTGAACATTAGAAGAAGCAGGTTTGGGGTTTGTGCTTGAGGTGGAATGTGGTTGGGCCTGGAAAGTTCCAATCAAACCATTAGCTGCATGCGAAGCAGTTGGAGTAGTTGAAGTGGTGGAAGTGGCAGGACGAGGTAAGTCAGGTAGTAAATCGTAAAGGGTTCTCGTTTGTGAATGAACGAGGTCAAGGTATTGAGCTCGACTTATGGCTTGCTCTTCTGTGACTACTCCACCCATGGCGATATCATGACCGATTTCATTCACAAATGATTTTGTGAACCATTCTACCAACAACTGATTGGGGAGTTCGAGTTTAATGAGACGTCGTCACTGTTTCCACTCATGAATGTGATTGGATATATGAGTGGCTTTGTTTTGTTTGAAAGAAGTCGAAATTTTGGTCCCCGTGTCATAATGAATCGGTAACTGGTAGTGTGTGAGGAAATCCATAGCTAGGGTGTTGAAGTTAGAGAAGAAACCTCATGGAAATTCTATATACCAATTCATAGCAGAACCTGTGAGGGTTCGTTGAAAAAGACATAAACGAATAGAGTCATCCATCAATGAGTTGGATGAACACCATAGGTGAAAATTCATAACGTGATTATTTGGGTCCTCTCCCGCTTTGCCGTCGAATTTAGGAATGTCCGATGGTAGCTTGGCTGGTATAGCAGGCCATTGGGGAGAGTGACGAATTGGATCATTTAAAATCCTTGACAAATCCGGAAGATCCAAAGTGGCTATGAAGGGTAACTGTCGATTCACCTGCAGGTACTGGTGGCTTTGGGGAGGAATCCCCATCGAAAAACCAATAGGACCATAAGAAGTCTGCATTTAATGTGAAGACCCAGGCAGATTCAATGGTGGTTGGAGAGGATAGTAGCTCATAGGATTGTACCCTGGAGCAGGGACTTGAGTTTGAGCATTCACCCCCCAAATGGGATTAAACGAACCTGGATATGGTTGGCCCATACTAGGGAGTATTACAGACGCAGCTGGAAACTGCTGCCCCCCAGTCGATTGAGGAGGATGTTGTATCAACTGATTCCAATACTGGGCCAAGGACGAAGGTATGCTTTTCCCATAAGGTGGGGTCAGTCCTCCTATTGAAGGTGGTGTTCCAATTGGGGGTTGTGTTCCAATTTGGATTTGTGTGCCAAAAGGAATTTGCCCGCTGAGAGGGGGTTGAGTCATACCACCTTAGTGAAATTGTCCACTGACGGGAATCTGGTAATGTGGTGTGAATGATGGAAAAGTGCCATTAGGATTAAGACTACCAGTGGAAGATGAGGAAGGTCCTCCAAAAGGAAATTGAGGGAGTGTCGGAATAAAACTGGGAAGAGAGTGCCCATAAGAAGAAGGAGCAACATGAGAGCCAGATGGGATTTGCGTAGGAGTGGGAATGGAAGCATTCAACACACGGTATCCATGTGGTAGTTTCAGAGTGACGTTGGGCATACGCGGTGTGCTGATGTGAGGGAGACTAACCGAAGTAAACCCAATTGGAACAATCGTAGTATCTGTGTGATGGGCCATTTCGATAGGGACAATAAAGTGATAGGTGGTAGTAAATGGTACTGTCTCTGGACTAGAGATTTCAGAAATCACAGGTGGGGTGATTTCGGAAATCACAAGTGAGCCTGACCAAAAAGGTCCCGTCAAAAAAAACCCGTAGAACAAAAAATATCTTGGCCTTCTATGCCTGGAAAGGGTCTAACTGGTGATCCAGAAGATGTAACAACTAAGTCTCCGGAATAATTCAGTCGCATAAAAGGTCTCTCAGATCAGGGTGAAGTTGAAATTCCTCTCGAGTATTAGTAATTCGAAAATTCTCTAGAGAGTCAGTTCATTCCACTTGTGGCGTGGTGATGGCTGTGACTTCACTTTGCCGAGGAGAGCCCTCAGGTGTACTTGTAGGAAAGGGTTGAGAACCTTCCAGATGATCTGGAGATAAACCCTGCATTCTACGTGAATGACGTGGAGGAGCTATTGTAACCGAGTGACAAACTTCATGAAGAAAATCTTATGGTCAACTTTGATAAACAAACAACACACGCTAGTAAAAACAATCTAGGAAGCAACACCAAACAAACAAGACCTTCTAATTCCAAAGTCACTAGTTGGTGATGAAATCCAACGTCGCAACAATGAGATGAGAAGGGGTTGGGATAGGGTGGAAAAGTTACGCTGACAACCTACTTAACGGACTTACACTTTGGTGAAAGCTCCCACACATAATCGTGGGTATACCCTCCAAGGAGCCCGAGTGATTTTGGTCAACGTCGATTCCAGGTACCGTGAGAACTTTCCCTTTCATAGTCACCTCATGTAAGAACCTATAAATATAGGCCACTAAGGTTACCACTGACAACAATAAAGCCTAGGGGGACAGTTGACAATCCGATCCACACGCAAGGGCAGGGTATCTATCCCGAAATCAACTCAAAAGGTTTCCACACATCATTGTAGGTATACCTCCAAGTGATCCCTGTAATACGTACAATCTCTACACCGATATCAACACAGCAAGGTGAGTAACTCTGTCAATATCAATGCGACCTCATGTTTGACCCTTGTGTGAGAAGGGCTTCCTAGGACAAGATGTTGTAAATGGAATTTAACACTCCTTAACACAATATGCTATTGTGTGTTTTGTGCTTTGGAGAGTGTATCTCTCTTCCTACTCCAAAGCGCTAGCCTAGCTAAATGTTGGTGTAATAGAGCCCTAGAAAAGAGTTACTAGTTAAATTATACAATTGCGCAGTATTATTAAGAGTTGTTGTTACTCAAAAGAAACGGAGATGAAACTGATGTTGTATAAGACTCTGACCCAATGATGCATGGATGAGAATGAAATATATCAATTTTCGTTCGATGAATCCTATGTACGGGAGGGAAAGAGAAGTTCTTTGGATCAACCTTAAACTACAATACACAATTTCCTTTAAAATGCAATTGCAACAAATCATGCATCCAAAAAAATTCTCTATTATNNTGTTCACTTTTCAAAAAGGACCCACACCATGATGGTGAGAGTGCAGAAAATAAAAAATCAATGAACAAGCAATAGATAAAAAACCCAAACCACTCTTTCAATGTAAACAAAAATAACAAGCAAACCAAACTAGTCTTTTCAATTGCATAAGAAAAGTGATCTTTCAAAGAATAAGCAAATGATAAATACAAAGAAGCTCAACTTTCAACCGATAGCCGGTCCTTAACCAAACACGCACACTCATATTTCGAAATTAGAGAGTATATCTTTGCCGAGAAAAGTCAAGAAACAAAAGTCAAGAAAAAATTGACAGGAAGAGCCTTTGAAATCCTAAGACTATTCGTGCATGAAAACGAAGACAAGAAAAACATCAACCAATGGTCCAAGAAACTCTTTTTAGGCACCTAAACTGATCTAGGCAGGTAAAGATGCAAAAACTCAAATCCAAAATTTTGAAAAAGAGGGTTCGCAGGCCAGTAGTATTACACAGTGCGAGAATAGGTGATTCTCCCAGGTGAGCTTTGAGCAGAGTGTGAGAGCCTCATACTGAACCTAAAAGCAGGGTGCGAACTCAGTATATTCTCGCAAACCATTGTGGAGTGCAGTGCGAGAATGTCTGAAAGTAATCAAATTTTTGGAAAAAGACACAAAATTTGAAGAGGCCTCTGGACCCAGAGGGTCTATCAGGGTATCCTAAAGACTCAGAGATTGATATGAATGGAGAAAGGTAAGGCAAGAGAAAATGGCCAAGGAAAAATACCAAAAACCACAAAGAACACAGGTTATATCCCCAGTGGAGTCGCCAATTTTGTTATCGGACTAATCGGTAGGTGTAGACACTGACAAATCTCCCTAGATCCAACTGGATCTAGAACAAAATAGCACAGGACATGACTCTTTCCCTAAGTTTTTACCATTGAATTATCCAGTAGGAAGGATCAAGTAACATACCTTAGTATCACTTCCTAGGGTCTTTGTTTCTCCCGCTTCGCTCCGGTGCTCTTGTGAGGTGAAGACCAAGACAACACAAACCAACCAAAGTGAAGATAGAAAAATATATTCAACTGTCAACTTATGTG
>SNQJ01S0085543.1:0-34262 GCA_010110895.2 Picea sitchensis | reverse complement strand
AGCACATCCACATGAATTCAAGAAGGGGAGAGGCACCATCATTCTCATTTTTCCCTCAATTTTAATTTTCAAATGTAATTAAAGAAATTAAATTTTGTAAGGCTGAAAGAGCCGAATTGATGCCTTTGTACAGGAAGGAGTTAGATTCGTCTTTAATGGCTAGTTGTAGGCTGATCTAGATCCGATTCGGACTATATGTACATTGAATGTAATAATCCTCAATAGATAGGGGATGTAAATGGTTATTATACACCACTAAGGTAGCTTGGAGGGAAATCTCATTGAGCCCCTCATGTATAAAGCATTATAATGTATGTCGAGTAGAGGCTACTGAAAGTTGAGAGAAAATCATTGTAATCCACGGAGAGAGACGGGACTCAGTTGTAGTCTGAGCCTGCACACATTGTAATTGACATTCTTATATTAATACAAAATAACATATTTCACTATTTATGCAATCTTGTGTGGTGAATGTTTGTTTTATGTTGTCAATGTGTGTTTATGTGTGCATATGTTGTAGATGTATGTGATAGGTTTCATCTGCAGGAGGAAGATACAATTCACTATTTTTATGTGAGTTTGATAGATTATTTTTGGGTTCTTTAGGCTAAATGCAAGGAGTGCATGACATAGTGTTGATAACTCTGTGAGCCAACGTAGGGAGTGTGTATCTGAACTCTGCTTCGATTTCAAGGGAGAATGTGCAAGGAGGGCACACCATAATAGTTTACAGACTCAATGAGGATACTCAAGGTTACTGAACACCTTGGAGGAGAAACTATGCATAGAAGGCATAGAATATAGATTTTTTGAAGACTCTATAGATCTCTTCTAGGTGGGCATTGAGCAGGTGCAAGTGTGCATGAAAGGGTTGTGTTTTGAGTCTGAAGAGAAGGGTTTCAAGGACAGACACCTCAGAGTTACTGAATACTCGGTAAGCTCAACAAGGAGTGCTTGGAGCAAGTGCAAGGAGTGCATAGAGCCAATACTTATCTGAAGTATTGGTGAAGTTCTGGAGAACCAGAGTTATTGAACACTCTGGGGGAAGAGGATATGCAAGGAGTGCATTGAGCGAGCAAAAGGAACATGCAGGAATATTTACTGAAAAATATTCTAAGTTTGACATCCATTTGAAGGCTCAGTCAAGCACAAGGAGTGCGCTAGAGGTAAATTGTTCCTACTTTAAAAGCTCAGGAGGAAGAGCATTGAGGGACACCAGAATTTCATCCAAGAGAGTAGAAGGTTGAGACCCTTTGAGGTTTGAGCCACAAAAAATCTCAGGAGAGTTAACAAAAGAGTGTGCCTGGAAACAGTCCAAGTTTCATATTGTATTGTTAGCGCAAGTATGCACCAAATCCTAAGCCCAATTTAGTTGGTAAAGCTCCAGAGGAGCACAAGTCTAGACCCAAGTAGTCGGGCTCGCAGAAGAAGGTTCAAAGGCCGCATCCTTTGAATAGTTACAAAATATTCCAAATTGGGAGGAAGTAGAAGCTCAAGAGGAGGAGCGAAAACATCCGTCAAATCAACTACAAAGGAGAGATATGGACCGTGAGATTCTATGTCCAGACATATGAAGGAGTTCTCAGAGGAGAAGACAGATCCCGGTCATTGGATTTGAGCACGAAGGACCATCAGCCATTGGATCCAGGTAAGGTGCACGGAAATTAATTCCTTTTTTAAGTGCACAAGAGTAAGGACTCATTGAATTCCCAAAGTGGATCGAGACCATCCATCATCCAGAGAGACAGGTGGTGTAAGATATGAAACTCCTTAGAAATAACACTACGGAAGTTTTCAGTTGAGCTAAGTGAAAATTTGTCGAAGCTCTGAAGCCTAGAGAAGATCTTGGTCATTGATCATCAGGATACATGTGGTGACATATCTAAGACTCTAGAGGAATTTCACTATGGTAGATCTCAGACATGGTGGTTGCAGAATCATCGAAGTCCCAAAGAGGCAAAGTAAATATGGATCATTAGATCCATAAGGGTACGTGGAAGAGATCTGCGTAGTTCGGTGGAAAGAAGTTCAGTGAAAAGTTTGTGTGGAGTGATATAAACTCCCAAATCTCGAAGTAGCAGAGAATATCCTGGTCATTGATCACTAGAAGGCATGTGGCATCAAATCTTGCAGTTTGGAAGGTAGGCACTCTGGAGGAGCGAGTGTAGAAGGGTGAAGAACTCCCGAAGTCATCGAGAGCAGGAGCAGATCTGGGTTGTTGATCCTGCAGGGGCAGGTGTCACCATATCCTGCACTTCGAAGCATAAGTACTTCAGAGGATTTGACATGTGAAGGAGAAAGAACTCCCGAAGGTCGGAGTTCGCTTGAGTCGTCAAATCATGAGGGATAGGTGTCGAAGGATCCCTCACTTCGGAGGTCGTACACGATGTTATATTATAACATTGTTATACTATAACATGTTATAATATATCCTTCCTTCCTTCCTCTTGTGCAACCCTATCTCCTTACTCACGGGAAAGTATAAGAAAGCAAGCAATCAACACTTGTCTCTACCTAGGAGATTTCACTGCAACCACTGTAGAACCACAAGCCATGCTATAGAGGACTTCCTAGACTTTATTTAAAGGCGGGAAGCCTAAAAAAGGAAAGTGGAGAGTGGTGAAGCCAAAACTCCTGAAGGCCGAATTGTCGAAGTCAATCATGGTCGTTGATCTGAGAAGGAGGCATTTCATCGGATCTTGGAATCTGGAAGTGTGCATCTAGAAAAGTTAAGGAGGAAGTGAACTCATTGACCAGAAGTTGTCTGAAGCTCTAGAACTCAGAATCCCATCCTATTCGTCATTCGCTTGGACATGTGGCGCTATATCTATCACTCTGGTGATACAACACTTCAGGGAAATTGTAGAGTAAAGTCTCGAAGGTCACAAATTCCTAAAGGTCGAAGTCAACATGAAGCGTTGATGAATGGAGGGACACGTGGAGCATGGAGATTTACTCCAAAGAATAGTCACTCTGGAAGAAGTAAATTTTGAAGGCGCGAGGACTCTCGAAGGTCGGAGTCGTGAAGTCATCTCAGTCATCCATTGGGAAGGGAGGCATGGAGAACATCTACCACTTCGGAGAAAAGTCACTCCGGGAGAAAGCAGAGTTTGTTCGATCCAGAACTCTTGAAGGCTAGAGAGTCAGACTTCATTAGACTCATCCATTAGTAGAGGACAGGTGTCAGGATATCCTTCACTTTGGAGTACATCCACTTCGAAGAAAGTGGGATCGCATGGAATGGAAACTCCTGAAGGCTGAAGAGTCAGAGCCAATCATGATCGTTTAATAGAGGAGGACGTGTGTCGTCGAATCGACCACTCTAGAGGTTGATTCTTCAGATAATTTTCTAGCGGAGAATTGGCCGAGCCGAAATAGATATGAGCCATTGGAGGCCAAGGACACATGGCATCGGATAATGAACTCTCAAGGTTTAGCACTCTGGAGGTTTTGTGGAGTGGTGATTCGGAATTTCCCAAAGTGTTGAAACCCAAATTTAATGTGGGTCGATGATCCCAAAGGGGAGAATGAACCATTGATTGGCAAGGGGACACGTGGAGGGCGGAGGTTTACTCCGTTAGAAATCCACTTCGTAGGATTTGTGGAGTGTGCATGAACTAAAGCCCAAATTTTCAAAGGAGGAGACTGAGCCGTGTGAAGAACCGAAATCCTTGGAGAGAAGGGTGATAGTGCAAAGCATCCAACAAGGTAAGTTGGAAATATATGAAGGAGAATTCCAGTCTGAGGAGAAACTGGAAGGATTTGGGAGTGCACCAGCAGAGCTGACAGAAGTCAATATATCAGAGGGGATAGTTGAGCAACAACACAGTGAGGAGACTACAAAATTGGAGTCTGCAGCAGAGTGGCAAGCTAATGCCACAGGAGAAGAAGGTAGCAAGGGAGATTAATATTATCTACCCTTTTATCAGCATGAGGAGGTGTAGCAGAGTAGTCTGCAGAGAAGGATCCAGCCAGCAGAATAGTTGGAAGAGGAGATAGAGAAGGTAAAGGAGCTGATGTTGAATTCAACAGAAGAAACTACCAGCAAGGAGAAGCTGAGCAAAAGGAAGCCTACAAAAGTATTAGGGAAGCAGCAACAAAGAAGAGGAGCAGGAGGATAGCTCCAAAGAAGAGTTTGGGATCCAAGGGGATTTCAATAGCATATTAGAGGAGCTCATGAGCAGGAGCTCATGATTTTCCTATCAGTGGAGTATGATGCAGGAGCATCGCTCCACCTTAGTAGTGTGTCAGTTATTTAGCACATCCCTGTGCATTCAAGAAGGGGAGAGGCGCCATTCCTCTCATTTTCCCTCAATTTTAATTTTCAAATGTAATTAAAGCAATACAATGTTGTAAGGATGGAAGAGTCAATTTGATGCCTTTGCATAGGTAGGAGTTAGAGTCTCCTTTAATGGATAGTTTTAGGTTCATCTAGATCTGATTCGGACTAGATGTTCATTCAATATAATAAGCCTCAATAGATAGGCATTGTAAATGGTGATTAGACACCACTAAGGTAGATTGGATGGAAAGCTCGTTGAGCCCCTCATGTATAAAGCATTATAATGTATGCTTAGTAGAGGCTGCTGAAAGTTGAGAGAAAAACATTGTAATCCAAGGATAGAGTCGAGACTCAGTTGTAGTGTGAGCCTGCACACATTGTAATTGACATTTTGATATTAATACAAAAGAACAGATTTCACTGTTTATGCAATCTTGTGTGGTGAATGTTTGTTTTATGTTGTCAATGTGTGTTTATCTATGCATATGTTGTATATGTACGTGATAGGTTTCATCTATAGGAGGAAGATAGAATTCACTATCTGTTTGTGAGTTTGTTGGATTATTTTTGGGTTCTTTAGGCTAAATGAAAGGAGTGCATGACAAAGTGATGAGAAATCTGTGATCCAACACATGGAGTGTGTATCTGAACTCTTCTTCGATTTTAGGGGAGAAAATTCCAGGAGGGAACACCAGAATAGTTTACAGACTCATGGAGGAGCCTCAATCTTACTGAACACCTTGGAGGAGAAGCTGTGCAGAGAAGGTACAAAAGACGGAGTGGTTGAACACTTTGTAGAGCTTTGCCAGGTGGGCATTGAGCAGCTGCAAGTGTGCATGAAATGGTTTTGTTGTTGGAAATGTTTAACAGGTAGCATATGCTTGTCATTGATGGAAAGTACAACAATGAATATGGCATGAGTATAGGAAGAATGTAATAGACGGGCACCAGAAGTATTTTAGGAAGATGCTACAGAGCAAGCCCGATAAGTTCAGAAGAGATAGTGCAGAGGATTGTTAGCGGGTTATCAGGCAAAGTAAGCTTGTCATTGATGGCAAGATCAGAGTATGCAGTGAAGGCAAAACAAGGACAAAGTACGCTCTGGAGGAGAAGCACCAGTGATCGTTGGATCTCATCCTAAATTCTCGATGGTTGTCAGATCTGAATGAAGACAAAAGGAGCACGCAGATATGGAGGATAGATATCAGGCGTTAGATCTGAGTACAGGGTCCGACCACCGTTGGATCGAGGAAAACCTGCACGATCTTTAAAAGTGCAAGGAGTAGAGGGCTCACAAAATCCCGAAAGAAGGAGGACCGTCCATCTCAGGAGGTTATGTGGACCGTTGATCCGACTCCCTGTCGAAGTTTTGGGGATCGAGAGTTGGAGATGAAAAAGAATCAAAAGCACAGGAATCCCAAAATCGCGATATGCAATATTGCAATTTAATCGCAGCCGTCTGATCAAGATAATATCTAGACCATCGATCCGACTCACGTCAGCAAACCACGTCAGCTAGGAACACGTGGCACAACCAGGTAATGACTAGTGTCGGACCGATTCAACATGCCAAGCACATGTAAGTCATGAATCAGGGTGACACGTGGAAGTTATTTAACACATGTGACGTCGACAGACTTACACCATGTCAGAGTTTCAGGGATCGCGTGTTGGAGATGTCAAAGAAACAATGTAACAGGAATCTCGATTTCGCGATATGCAAAATCACAACTTAAATCGCATTCGTTGAATCAAGATCAAATCTGGACCGTTGATTTGAGTCCGTGTCGGAGTTTCGAGGATTGAGTGTTGAAGTTGTCAAAGAACATTCACCACAGGAATCCCAATTTCGCGATATGCGAAATCGTGATGTAATCTGAGCCGTCAGATCAAGCTTTGATCTGGACCGTTGATTCCAATCCATGTCGGAGTTTTGGGGATCGCAACATGGAGTGGAAAGTAAACAATGCAACAAGAATGACAATTTCACGATATGCGAAATTGTGATTCAATCGCAGTCGTTGAATCAAGCTCTGATCAGGACCGTTGATCCCACGCCATTTCGGGGTTAGCGTTCAAATCGCGATCCCGTTGAATCGAAAATACGATGGGGCCAGATTGATGCCATTTGGGGTATCAAAAGGATACAACTTGGAGGAAGTCGAGATGTCTTATCTCGGACTCATGAAATGAGAAAATAATGGCGCCTTATGCATAAGGTTGAATTACGACACAGTCCGCGAAGGGAAAAGTCCAGGTCCAAATAGCTCCATTTCGAGGGGTTTTGGAGATCACTTAGCTTGGAAAGAATCCGAGAGATACCTCATCCTCCGAGGAGATTCATGAAAGCAGCGAATTAGCGAAAGCATCAAGCATAAGTTCTTGGTGCCAGCCATGGTCATGGGGAGAATGGTCTTGAGAAAAGTTTTGTATAGGAACATCGAAGATCGTGAAATGAAATGTGGAGACACTTCGTACGGGGATTACCGAAATGCGAAACCCGATGTCAATAAAGAAGTTCATCAGCAGTAGCGGAATAGGATGGAGCTATGATGAAGGTTCTTGCATTTCTTTCTCCCACGGTTAACCTCTGGTTCAAATGCGGTGATTGAAAGTGAAACAGATTCATGATTGTGAGTCAGTTGGTGTTTCAGTTGTTAGGACAATTGTCTTTCTTTTGCCTAAGGAAATCGGAAGTGGAAACGTCGTGGGTGTGTGTATAAAAAAAGGTGGTATGTGTGGTTGAAGTTTGATTACGGATATAGATGAAACTAAAGGTGGGAGGAAGAATGCCGATGCGACGGTAAAGCGCTGAAACCATTGATAAGTACACTAGAAGGTGAAAGAACTCTGTGTGTCGCCGAGGAGAATTGCGAAAGTCACCAAGCCTGCGTCAAGTGAAGAAGACTATTCTTAGAGGGATTGACATATGGATGAGTGTAACCTGTAACAAAACAAAGAAGGTGATCTCACCATTGCATCACCGGAGAAGGCGAAGAATCTCAAGCTACTTGAGAAATTTTGAGGAATCTCAGCATAACACTTAGTGATGTTGAATGCGTGGGAAAATGGCCGGAGAAGATAAAGAGTTACGATGATGATCATGCAAAGGAAACACTCAAGAGGTGGAGGAGATTAGCGCAGTATGAGCATGCAGAGGAGAATAAGCGAGAATATTTCATGCACAAGATGCACAGAAGTTATATATACATAGTACAGAGAAGAGAAGAAGTTGTTGTTGTTGTTGTTGTTGGAGTTGTTGTGGTCGTTGTGGAGAAGGATTGAAGTGTGAGAAGGAGGCCCGGCCTTGAGGAGTAAATGCACACACACGAAGAGAAGCCCGGAGAGTGAATGGACGTGAATTGCAAGAGAATAAAAAATAAGAATAAAGGCAGTATGAAGTTATGTATTGTCGCAGAGAAAGAGCAATGAAGTGACAGAGAAATGAAATCACCGATGAAACGTTGATGAGATGCGGTAATCCCATTTGGTGAACATCCTTATCGCGTAATAAGTTCCCGGTAAATGTATATTCGAGGGAGGTTAGAAAAGGAGGTGCCCAAGGGAGGATTGTTTTCCTCGAGGTTCAAGTGGGTGCTTGAACACAGGGAGTTGCTCCCCAGTTGCGACCCGAGAGAAACAGGAGTGAGGTGGTGCAAGGGAGAACTCTTGTTCACCTGCATTGCTCTGATTGGTACATGATTGGAAGTTGGTGCTTTCATCCTGTTGGTGTTGGAACACTTATGGAGTTGTTGTTTCCTTCTAGTTGGTTCTAGAAACCTGAGGGGTTGGTGCTTCTTTCTAGTGGTGCTAGAGGAAACGAGGGGAGTTGGTGCTTCCCTTCTAGTGGGTGCTAGAAAAAACTAGAGAGTTGGTGCTCTCGAGCAAGTTGCAGCTTGAAAAGCTGAGGTCTTAACCTCATTATGAGTTGGTGCTCATATGTATGATAGTATAAACATACCTAAAGCTTGTATGGGAAGTGATGTCTATGATGTAGTAAGAAGTGGATACACATAAAAGCTTTGTTGTGCTAGCTTCTAAAGATGATAAGTTATAATTTAGATTTAATGCTAAGGGAATGAATGCCATCTTGAATGGACTTACAGAAGATGAGTTTGTAGTGAGGTGATGCATCTTCAAAGCGCTGAAATGTGGGACAAACTCATTGCCAGTTATAGAAGAGAAGGTAATGAGAATTGAAAGATGGCAGACTTCAAACCTACTGAAATTACCGGTTTGAAAAACTAGGATGAAAGAAGATGAGAACCATTGGGAAGTATTTTTTTGAGAGTTGAAGAACTTAGTAAATGCAATGAAAGCAGTGAAGGGGTGAAAGAACCCTCTTTTGGATTCCAATTTTGAGATCTCTACAGAATAGGTTTAATGAAAGGGTATGACTATAGAAGAATTTAATGATATAAGACTTTGTCTTTTGATCAACTTTAGGAGGATTGGTACACATATGATTGGAGATGATTCTGAGATAAAACCACCTCTAGAAGCATCATTTAAAACATACTGGGATGAGGATTGTAGGCGGTAAAGTGAAGCAAAATCATGAAGATTAAAGAAAAAGGATCAGAGAAAGTCCAAGGTGGCTGCTAACTAGTGTTTCTAGTAAGATGGGTCATTTTGCAAATAAATGTCCACACAAGAAACATGATCCAAACTACGAGAGATGAAGCACAAAATCAAAGATTTGATAAGAAGAAGGTTGTATGTGTAAACAATGATGACTCCTAGAAGACACCGATAGTGACTCAACATGTGAAGATAAGGTAAATGAATTCACAAACATGGCCAAAGGGATGTGGTGATAATGAAAGCAAAGATTCGTTATTGAGAATGATGAAGAAGTTGTGGGTTGATATGGAAGGAGAAACGATCAGTGCTCTTGGAAAGAGATGGCAGGGCTGGGAATTAAGAACAAAAGCGAAACAAGGTATACAATACAGGTTTGAAAGGCAGTGTATTTGATGAAGACTTTTGCCGCTAAAGGTGGAATTAGAAGGAGCAAGAAAAAAGAGGAAATCAAAAGGATATTACGAAACATAGGCCCTATCAGAAAGAGAGCAAGATAAAACCTGGAAGGAAGAGAAGTAGTGAAAACTAGGAAAGAAGTGGAAGTTTCAAGCCTTGTATGTCGGAATTGTCAAGTATCAAAACCTACGAGGAAAGGATTAGCCACCATTACGAATCAACAAAGGAATCCAAAGCTGGCCCGGTTTGGTTTATGAAGAGGGATCAAGCTGTGAGAAGACAAGAAATGAAGAACCAATCAAGTTTGTCAAAGAGGTACAACCAATGAGCAATGCTAACAAAACTGCTGAGAGGAAATAAAGGAAGACAACCAGTTGCCTAGGAAAAGTAAAGGAAAAGAGATTAAAGGAATTTGGAGTCTGTAGAAAAAATAAATAATGCACTCCTTGCTCAAGACATCATCAACATGAAAATGATTTTGCTCAAAGAGAATATACATTTTCGATTTCAATAATTTTTCTATGGATACTATTTCTCTTGTTCTAATTTTTGGTCACAAGATGTAAATTGTTCCTTAATAATTATACGTGAGCAGTGGGGTGCAAGGGAATAAATTTACATACAACAGAGAATGATACAACAAAGTAATAAACCATCACATAATGCAAATTTCCAAATTAAGTCCAGAAGAGCAATACTGTGGCCCAGGGAGGTCAAGGATCATGACAATCAATGGTGGAGCAACCACTGCAACAATGGCTTTGACCCTATTGAACAATGAGGATTGAATCTCATAATTGTCACAACTTTGGCCACAAAGCTACAAACTACCATCTCAAAAATTACAAAGCGGATCCAAGAATAGAGTTCTTAGATAGAAAGACCAGAACATGGAGAGGAAAGATAGTGAAAAATGTGGTTAAGCACTTTCAAATAAAAAACAAGGCCTCTGATATAGATGAGTGGATGTTCTGACGTGAGACAAGGATAAGCTATTGTCCAAAAGTAAAAGCAAAGCAGAAATCTGATCCTTGAAAATGATGAGCAGGCAAAATCAAGGATAGAGGGATGATGAATTTGAGTAATTACAAAGGAGATGCCCAGTACGATCTACTAGTGGATGGTCTAAAACATAATTCACCCAGTTCAAAGTCCAAGGTAAGAAACTTCGGGACAAAATGAAGTAGAAAACTCCACACATCCAGAAAAGGAGAAATGTAAGGTAAAGGGAGTAAACTTCCAGGGACAAATGGTGAATAGCGATTATAAGAACAAACAATAATATTGATGTTGAATCCTCTACATGAAGTAAAGATTAGGATACAATAAAGAATACTCAGTAGCATTTATTCCACACAGAAAGTGGAGAAGAACCATGTGTCATAAGAAGGAAGAGAAGTCTTGAAGGTTGAGAAGGAGAAGACACCCAAATCAAGTTCTTGAGACGATCCATGACTCTGGACAAGGTATTGGATAGCAGAGAGATCACCAAATGAAAAATCGGGTATTGGACTCAACAAGGTAGAAATATGTGCTCCTAAGAAACCTGATATGGGTCCTTCATTTGTGAGAAAGAAAAGAAGGCGTGAGTGGGTGTATGAGTTTTCTCTGTGATTGAATATGGACATAAAAGGCCTAGATTGAATGCATCATGGAGAAAAAATGAAAATTGCAGTAATAGGGTGATGAGGTGGGGAGATCCAAGAGCTATTTAAAAGGTACAAATTACAATTGCACAGTGTTCAAGAGTAAGGAAAACAACATTACGATGGCCCTGTGTAGTACTGACATCATAGAGAACAGAGGAAAGACTTTGTCAAGGAGAGTTAACCTTTTAGGAACAAAGGGAAAATAATTAGGAAGCCCAGGAGAGAGATACTTGTGGCGGGGAGTCATATGCAGCTCATATTGATAAAAATTACAGTAAGAGGTGAGCAATTTTGAATTTTCCACAAAGGATACAATGGAAGATGAAAACGGTCAGAAGGAGAAGACCTGGTTTAGATACAAATATTACGCAAGCCTTAAATAAGAGAGTCCATCCAGGGGGAGTTTAGATGATTTAATATGCATTTTATTCTAAAATACTACAGCAGGCTTCGAGGGGAGCATGTTTCTCTTTAGCATTGATGTCAAGGGAGAATCTAAGGATTACCCCTTTGTTGCCATCAATGCCAAGAGATTGTTAAAATGTTTATCGAGGTAGCATATGCTTGTCATTGATGGAAAGAGATACAACAATGAAGATAGCATGAGTGCGGAAGAATGTAGCAGAGCCGGGCACCCGAGAGTATTCCTAGGAAGACGAGCAAGCCCGATAGTTCGAAGAGACAGTAAGTTGTTGGCGATTCTCAAGGCAAAATAGCTGTGTCATTGATAGCAAGATAAATTGTCTGGCCGAAGGAAAATAAGGACAAATGCGCTCAGGAGGCGCCGATGATCTTTCGGATCTCATCACGAATTCCCGGTAACGTCGGTCGAATGAAGACAAAAAGGGGCGCGGATATGGAGGATAGATATAGGCGTTGGAATCACGAAGCGCGGGGGTCCAACCAACCGTTGGATCAAGAGAAAACCACGATGCTAAAAGTGTAAGGGAGTAGAGACTCACAAAATCGAAGATGATAAATCCCATCTCGAAGGTGCTGTGGACCGTTAATGAACTCCTGTCGAGTTTTGGGATCCGAGAGTTGGAATGACAAAGAATAAAACCCCAAGAATCCAGAAATGCAGTGATATCGATATTGCGATTTAATAGCGGCCGATACGTCGAGATAAGATACGGGCCGATCGATGCGACTCGCGTCGACTACAGAACAACGTGAAATAACCGGTGTGACAAGTGCGGACAGGTTAAGCTTGCATGTGAAGTCCACCGGATGGTGACATGCTTAGGTTATTTAACACATGTGACGTCAATAAACTTACACCATGTCGGAGTTTTAGGGATCAAGAGTTGGAAGAGTCAAAAATCTTCATCAACAGGAGTCCCGGAATCACGAAACCCAAAGTCGCGAAATGAAAAATCGTGACTTAATCGCAACCGTTGAATCGAGATCAAATCCCCGGACGTTGATTGAGAGTCCATGTTAGGAGTTCGAGGATCAAGTGTTGAGATTGTCAAAGAACATTCACCGCGGAATCCCGATTCCCAGGAATGTAATAGAAATAGCGATGTAATGAAATTTCATCCGAGATCAAAGCTTTGAAGTTTAAAGGTACCGAATTGATTCTAGATGCAGTATTAGAGTGTTTGAGGGGATAACAACGTAAGGTGGCAAGTAAACAATGCAACAAGAATGGCGATTTAGAGTGATATATCGCGAAATTGTGATTCAATCGCGGCCGTTGAATCAAATACGTCCGGGACCAGTGATACCATACCTGCATTCCGGGGTATGCGGGGATGCAGCGACTGGAAGTGAGATGTCTCATCTGGAACCGAATATGAAAAGAAAAATGTGGCGCCTTATGCATAAGGTTGTGGTCACAGCCTTGGTCTGAAGGGGAAGAGTTGATCCGAGGATAAACTCCATTTTGAGGGGTTTAGGAGATGTGACTTGGAAATTGATAGCCTCATCTCGGATTCACGAAACAGTGCAGTGGCACTTCAAACATAGCGCTTGGTCTTGTAGCCATGCTCATATTGGGGAAAGAATAGTGCGAGAAAAAGTGCAATATGTCGGAACATGTCCGAAGATTGAGGAAATGAAGTGTGAGACACTACATTACGGGATTCAATCTGCGAAACAGATGTCAATAAAGTTCATCCAATGACCTTGAATGGGGTAGAATACGATTGGAATGTTATTGTTCTTTCTCACAGTTAACCTCCCAGTTACGAATACATTGGTATTGGATTCATGATTATGTGAATCATTTGAGGTATTTGGAGTTGATGGGACAATTGTCTTTTCTTTTCCCTAGAGGTCATCGATGAGGTGTGTATAAAAGAAATAAAGGCAGAATGTGTGTGGTTGGTTGCGAGATATATGAATGAAAATAAAGGAGATGGGAGACTCGTGCACGACATAGTGAAAATGCCTGAAACCATTGATGGTGTCTACTAAGAGGTGAAGGAGACTCATAATGTGATAAGCCAGGAGAGATGAAGAGTCTCCAAGCCTCATCCAAGTGAAGGAGACTATTCTTAAGAATGGATTGATAGATGGATGGCGTGGCAGCACATGGCAGAAGCAGGAGAAGGTGAGCTTCAATGTCCTTGAAGATGAAAGAGTTTCAGCGCAGTGAGGAATCTCAACATAGCGCATCGGTGATATACTAAGCATGGGAAAATGGATAAGAGAAGTTGAAGGGATTACAATGATGATCTTGAACACTCAAGGTGGAGGAGATTGGCAGGTATGATCGTCTGGAGGAATGGAGAATATTACATGCACAAGATGCAAAGAAGCAATATATACATACAGAGAAGAGATGAGGTATTTGTTGTTGTTGGAGTTGTTGTGGTCGTTGTGTAAAAGGATTGAAGTGTGAGCAAGGAGGAAGGCAGCAGTAGAAATGCCACCAGAAGAGGAAGCGTGGGTGAATGAACATGGTGCCGACATAAAAGTAGAAGAACAAACATGCAAGTTATGTGTCTGAAGAAGGCAATAGAAGGCGAACCGAGCAATAATGTGAAGCATTGATGAAGTATGGTAAGCCATTATTTGAACATCATATCCAACATGTAAGTTTTCAGTAGCAAAGATTTATATTTTGAGGGAGGTTGGGAGGTGCTACAAAAGTTGTTGTCTCCAGAGGGTTCAAGTGGAATTACTTGAACACGAGGGTGCTATCTTCCATGCAGTTGCTGACCCGGAGAAACGAGGAGTGATGGGGTGGTACAAGGAGAAATCTTGTTCCTCTTTTATACAAGAGTTGGGTAATGTATGATTATAAGAGTTGGAGTACTTCCATCCGGATGCTGAAACACTTAGAGTTGGTGCTTCCCTTCTAGTTGGTGCTAGAGAACTAGGGAATTGGTGCTTCCCTTCTAGTGGTGCTAGAGAAACCGGGGAGTTGGTGCTTCCTTCTAGTGGGTGCTAAGAAAGCAGAGAGAGTTGGTGCTCTCAGTAGAAGTAGCATCTTAGGCAGAGGTTGTAGCCATTATGAGTTGAATTGCTCATATAGCCATGATAATGTAAAGAATGTAAATGGTACTTATCATATAAAGAAAAAGAGGTTTTACTCTTTACGGGTTTCCTCAGGAAAAATCTGTCTACGTAATTTCTCTCATATATGTGTGAAACGTGTTGAATGTGCCATTGTTTATTTCCCCACATTAATGTGATCATCATTCAGTGTTTTGCAAAGAGGTTTAAAGAAGCATAATTGTTTAAGCATGGTAACAAGCGATTCCACCTCAGTTGTCCCAACTGGGGAGAACCCCTCAATCTTCACGGGCTTGGAGGAGGATTGTGAGAAGAGTACAGGTAGAGTGGTTAGACACTTTGTAAAATCCCTTTAGAGTGGGCATTGAGCAGCACAGAATTGTGCATGAAAGGGTTTTGTTTTCAAGAGTCAGAGAAGGGTGTCAGAAGACACACCACATGGGATGCAGATACTATGCTTCGACGGAGTGCATGAGCCAATAGTATCAAATTATTGGTAAATTTAAGTGAGTTATTAAACAATGCAGGGAAGAGAGGCTCTGAGGAAAGGAGTGCATCGAGAAGACATAAGAAGTATGCAGAGGGAGAAGATTCTTGAAAAATCTTCTTAGTTTGGCTTGACCATTTGAAGGCTCATTCAAGGAGTGCAAGAATTAGCTAGAGGTAAAGTGTTCCTCCTTTACAAGCTCAGGAAGAAGAGTGTTGAGGGACGCCAGAATTTCATCTAGGAGAGTAGAAGGTTGAGACCCTTTGATGTTCGATCCACATACAAGATTAGGAGAGTTAGTGCAAGAGTGCAGTAGTCCCGTTTTAGAATGTATTGTTGGTGCAAGTATGTGTGAGCCTAAGCCCACTTTGGTTGGTAAAACTCTGGAGGAGCACAAAGTCCAGAGACCATTAGAAGTAGTGGGATCATGGAGAAGGTTCAAAGACCCACATCCTTGAATACCCTACCCAATATTTGGGAGAGCGAAGCTCAAGGCAGAGGAGCAATAGCGGTCGTCAGGATCGATGATCAAAGGAGAGATCTAGACCATGAGATTCTACATCCATACATCCGAAGGAGCGTGTAGAGGAGAAGACAGATCCCAACCATTATATATGAGTGCATGGAGGACCAACAGGTGTTGGATCCAAGTAAGGTGCATGGAACTTAATACCCTTTGTGGGTGCAGGTAAGGAATCATCTAAGTCCCAAAGGTGGATGAGATTGTCAGATCATCAGAGACATGTGGTGTAAGATACGAAACTCAAAGAAATAACACTACAGGGGAGTTTTAGGTTGAGTAGAGTGCTAAAATTAGAAACTCTGAGGAAGCCCAGAGTAGATCCTGGTCTTTGATCGTTAGGAGACATGTGGTGATAGATGCTGAGACTCCAAAGAGATCCACTCTGGGATATCTCAAACTCGATGGTTCTTGAGAATCACATGAAGTCCCAAAATGGTGAAATGAAATCCCTAAGACCATTGGATCCAAAGTGTGGAGGTCCATGTACTTAGAGTAGGAAAGAGACTTTGGAGAAAAGTGTGGTAGTAGGTGAGAAACTCACGAGCCGAGAAGTAGTGAAGGCAGTCTTGAAATCGTTGATATGAGGAGGCACTGTAAGTGATCATATCGTCTGCAGTCGGAAGGTGAGCACTATGGAGGAGAGGGAAGTGCGAGAAGGGTGAAAGAAATCCAAATTAAGTAGGGAAGCGGAGAGAGAGATATGAATTAGATTGATCTGTAGGAGACGAGGTGTCACGAGATCTCCTATACTCACAGGCATGAGAGTGCCGGAGGATTAAGCGTGTGAAGAAGGAGAAAAGAAATCACTTGAAAGGTGAGATGTTGGAGTTTGTAAAGACCCATGCAGTTAGGAGAGGGACAGGTAATGGGAGGATCCCCTCACTTTGGAGGTTGTTACACTACAGGAAAGTGAAGTGGTGAAGCCAAAACTTTCCGAAGGCTGAATTGTTGGAGTCAACTACAGTTGTCGATCTATGAAGGATGTGTGTCATTAGATCTTTGAATCTAGAAGTGTGCATTCAAAAAATTTAAGGAGGAAGCAAAGTCATTGACCCATTAAATTACACGACTCTAAGTGAATCACATCTAGTCGTAATTACTTGTGGATGTGTGGCACCATATCTATCACTCTGGTGATATAACACTTCGAGGAAATTGCAGAGTAAAGTCCTGAAGGTCACAAAGTCCCAAATGTTGTTGTCAACGAGTCATTGATGAATGGAGGGAAACATGGGCTTGGGATATTTACTCTAGAGAATGATCTTGAAGAATTAAAAGTGTGAAGGTGAGAGAATCCCGAAGGCAGTTGTGGGGAATCATCCCATTTGTATTGGGAAGGGATGCATGGCCAGTCACCATGGAAAGATAACCAGCGGAGAAAGTGAAGTTGTTGGAGCTAGAACTCCCAAAGGTACAGACACTCCCGAGAGTTCATGTGAGAGTCATACATGGGCGGTGTCTGAGGTCCTTCCTTGAGGAGGACAATACTTATGAGAAAGTGAGATTGGACTAAGAACACCGAGGCGGAGATGCTTCGGATCCTGAGCCGTTGAATAGAGGGAGGACATGTGCCAAATCGGCCACTCTAGGTTTGATCCTTAGGAGGGAATTTTAATGGAAGTAGTCAGGCTGACAGATTTGAGCCATTGAGTCCCTGGAACCGGATTGTGAACCAGGAGGCTTAGCACTACGCGGAGGGTTTTATGGAAGGTGGTTCATGAATTTCTTGAAACACTTGAGGATCTAGGAGAATTGTGTGGTTAGATTGATCCCAAGGGGCGTGAACCATTGATGATTGGAAATGGTAGGTGGATGGGTTGCCTTAGTTAAAACCACTTTGGAGGGATGGCTACTCGTTTGAAGTCCAGCACAGAGCAACCATGTGGAGAAGAAGTGCATCACTCTCTCTCTCTCTCATCTTGACCTCTCTCTCTCCCTCTCACATCTCTGCACTCTCTCTCTGCCATCATATTTTCTTCCTCTCTCTGCCACCCCCTTCTCGTCTTCATCTCTCTCTACCTTCTCAACAGCCTCTCTACATATCCCCCTCTATGTCTCTACCCCCCACTCTATCTTCCTCTTTATCTACCCCCCTCTTCCTGTCTTCCTCTCTCTCTCCCTCTCATCACTCACACAATCTCCTTATATAAATTATGAGTATTAATTTAAATTACTTGATTTGCATGAATAATGTTCGCAAAATATTCTCATCAAACAAATCACAGTGAAAATGTACACGGCATCAATTAAGCCATGACTTGAACCATGGTGTACACCTTTCCTCTTCTCAATCTCCCTCTCTCCTACATATTCCTCTCTCTTTATCCCCGGCGCTCTGCAGAATGTTTGTTATTATGGAAGTGGTTGGAGCACTAGGTTGAAGGTGTAGAGGTTTTGGGGACCCTGGGAAGAGGTATGACCATAAGGATCTTAGTTAGTATCAACTATGGGGAGGGTTTAAGTTGGGTTAAGTATAGGCCATAGGGGCCTAGGGTTATATGGGTATAGGAAGACTAGTGGAGGAAGATGAATTCATAGCCATGTGGAGGGCAGGGAGGAGGAAAGAGCCAACAAAGAGTTGTCTTTTTATTTTTAAAGACATTGTTAGCATGTTCCTCGGTCTTCCCTGCCCCCTGTAATATGTATACATAATTCATTCCATCCATGACCATGCCATGACCTATACCTGGTCATCACCTAGACCACCTAGACCATGGGCCTGAGTAGTCTAGACCCTACACCTATACCATAGACTTCAGACAGTGGCAATATTGAGCCACGTTTCTTTGGAGAATTCAGAGTGCTAAATGAGCAATATGGAAACTTTAGACACAATCCTGAAATAGAATTTATTAATGATTGTAAATCTGTCATTTCAAAGTACAACCTAATGATTATAAATCATAATGTTTTTCCAAGTAGTACATCATTAGTTAGTATCAAGTTAGTGTCATAATTATTAACTAATTAAAATTCCATCTGGGTTTAGTGACGATATTCATAATTTGATTGATACAACCGTCAATAGGAGTGAATTGTGTGATAATTCATTTGATTAGACATGAAGAGTATCAAATTGTAATTTGGAAATCCAATGAATGATTAAAAATTATATAGATTTGCTCATTTGTATTGTGATCCATTTAATGGTCATTTTGTTGATCTTTTGTATTTGAAATATACTCAGATATTGGGATTTGTGAATCTTAATGATTACACCTATCTAATGACAACAAAAGCCTCAAAATACCAGAGAAAGGCAAATAATTCAAAGACTAGGAATACTTCTGCAACTACTCCTAGTGTTACAAATTCTGCAGTTGACGTTCTTCCTGGAAAACCAGTTTTTTCAAAAAGGTCCATGGATACATTTCCTGAAGTTCCTATTTGTTCAGTTAAGAGTGCTCCTAAAACAAGGGAGAAAATTTAATTCTCATGTACAAGGAATGAAAAACCACAATGGAGTTTCAACACATGGTCGAGAAAAAGATGAACATAATTATGAATGATTTAATGGGGATTAAACATGATCTTCATGTTCTAAAATGTCTTAAATTCGAAGTTGGGGAGAATAATGGAGTTGGAGGCGTTTGTTCATCTTCCTCTAGGCATAATGTCTAAATTAGAGAATATGAGGAAATGGGTGATTCCTAAATAGAATCAGATCATTATAAGTTAGACATATTAAGTAATGTCTGTGGGGATGCAGTTAAGAGATATTTTGTAATTTTGGTAATTCTAGGATTTTAGCCTAATACTGTGTATATCTAATTTTAATGTAAATGACTTATGTTGTTCCTTTAATGATTCATCTCTTAATTGATATTAATGTGTGTTATCAGAACATCTAAAGGATATTTACAAGAAACATTCATCTGAAAGATATGTTAGCAAGAGATTTTGTTTTTAATTTCTTGGTTTCAATGTTTTTTCCTCAGAATTTCTTGGTTTCAATGTACTTAATCCAATGTGGAATTCCATATTTCCACTCATATGGGTTATACTATGCTCAATTTATTTTAAAAGTAATTTTAAATTATGTTGATGAGAAGAAAAGAATTTGTAATGGAATAAACACTTGTCTTCAAAGAAAAGAAAAACAATTGTTACCCTTTATGCACATCAAGTAGGTTTATGTATGCAGAAATGTTAATATAAGGTTATATACATGTGTGAAATCACAAATTACACCTTATGAAAGTTGAACCACTCATTTTGGCTCAAAATTGGCACTAGGGCATTCATTTTACTTTGAGGCAGTTTTGCATTCACATTTGCATTATATCCCAAATCTAGTTGCATGAAAAACCTCTCAAGTTCTTCAATTGCACTTTAAATTACATATGTAAATTCCCTGATACATCCTCCATAATACAACCTTTAAATAATTTTTGAGCTACAAGGGAAGCTTGGGCATGCATTTAATGTTGTTATTAATTGAAATCACAGGGACCAAATTCAGTGTACAATAGACTATTTATGTTGAAAATGAAAAATGAACTTGGTTCCCTCATAATATATCTATGATTCATCATAATGTTTTGAATTTGTGTGCATAAAATTCCATCCTTTTTTGGAGTCAGCAAATGCACTACTATTTGTACAAACATGTTATAAATATTAGAATGATGATTTGTTGAGAATCAAAAGGTGTTGGGAAGAATGCTTGCAGTTGTCAATGAAGTATTCATTACTTTAATCAATGTTTTTAAGAAACAAAATTTCACCAATTTGGATAAATTTTCTTTGTTTTTAAGAAATTTAGGCTACAAATTTTCACATTTTCATTAAAATTTAAAAATTACTACAATTTATTATTATAGTTAATACATACACTTATATTTTCACTTAAATATAAGCATTTTCCATGAACATATAATAGGTTTTCTTAAAAAAATCCAAATCGGCAATGATTATGATTCTATTTTGGGAATGTTCATATGGATAGTCTTAATGCCAACTATCTTGGGAAAACCATTGAGATTTTCAATTAAAATTAGGTAGCAAAATTTGTGGAAAGAGAAAAAAAAAATAGTACTTTACTTGTATTATTTGTTTTACTTCTTTCAACATCTAGGTGGTATACCATGTTGTATATTAGTGTGTAGAAATTTTTTCATGTCTATATTTCTAAAGATATTTTTACAGTTTATTCATTTCTTCTTGACATGAAGTTGTTGTTAATTGTGTGTAGAAAGATGCACATGTGACACTAATGGAGATGGTGTTGTTATAAAATTTTAAAAGTGGCTGAATAAATTGGTTATCACCACAAGATAAATGATCTTTTTTTTGTATATTTTGATCAACAAATAGTTTGATAAGTTATGACTTATTTGTTTTGAAAGAAGAAACATTGATTTAATCCCTAAGTTTAAATTACCCTAATTGTTTCAATCTACATTCTATTTAAAGTGACTAGCGTCTTATTACTTGTTGGTTCTAAATAAAGTGGATAAAAAATGGCACTAAGGTGTGCATTTTACTATGAGGAAGTTTTTCATTCACATTTATATGATATCCCAAATCTAGCTACATCAAATCAACCTCTCATGTTCTTCAATTTGCACTTTAAATGACACATGTAAATTTCGTGTAGGCTAACTCCATGTATTACAACCTTTAAAACATTTTTTTATCTACAAGGAAGCCTGGGCGTGCATTTTAATGTTGTCACTTAGTACAGGTTCGACCTTGAAAATTACATAGTATTTTTTCACAAAAGAGTCTATTATGACTGAACATGAAAAATTGACCGTGGCTTCCCTCATAACCCACCATCCTATGAGATTCATCAAAATGTCACGAGAATAGTGTTATAGAAAACATTATGTTTGGAGTGTAAATGCACTACTAATTGTACAAATAGGTTTTAAATATTGGAATGATCAGTTTACAACTTAAATCCTAAATTAATGGAGACCCTTATCCAACTTTGGGCGTGCGATTTAATATAGCCAACTTTAACAATTTGTCCCTTTGGTTTTACAATGAAACTTTTATCCTTTATGCACAAAATGTAGGTTTATGTCTCAAAATGTCAATATAAGTTTATAGACATGTGTAGAATCTTCAACTACATCTTATGCAATTTGAACCAAAAATTTTGGCACAAAATTAAGAATAGAAGCGTGCATTTGAGTTTGAGGTAGTTTTGCATTCAAATTTTTACATGAAATCCCAATTTTAGGTGCATGAAAGCAACCTCTCGTCTTTGATGAACTTTATATGTATAGGTAAATTTACCATTTATGTAACTCAATCTAAAAACTTATAAAACAATTTTTTGAGCTACATGGAAGCTTGGGTGTGCAATTTTTGTTTAGTCACATGGTACAATTTATACCTTACAAATTACAAGACAAACTTTGCCTCTTTTGCTCAACCACCCTTTTTAAACTTGAAATTGAAAATAAACAACATGAACAAGTCTACTATGTTAGCCTATTTTAACAACACTGAAAACTTAAATATATAGAATTATAATACAACATTAGGGTTACCTTTTAAAAGCAGGTTTGTGCATTTCGATGATTCCCCACTAGAATTTCTTACCTATTTTTACCTGAGAAGAATGCAAATCGGCCCTAGGTTTCTCCTCTAACCAACATCCTTTGGTTTAAACAATTCCCACATGAATATTTATGCATAGAATATTGTAATCATTAATTTATTGTGCAAACAGATTATACATATTATAATCATCAATTTACAACTTAAATTGATGATTGCATTATTTATAAATTTTTTGTACAATTAGTAGTGCATTTTAATATAGCCAACTTTAAAATTTGTCCATTTGGTTTTACAATGAAATTATTAGACTTTATGGACACCAGGTAGGTTTATGTATGAAAATGCCAATATAATTTTATAGACATGTGTGAAATCACAAATGACACCTTTTGTAAGTTGAATTTCTCAATTTGGATAAATATTGGCACTAGGGCGTGCATTTTATGCTGAGGTAGTTTTGCATTCAAATTTACATTAAAATTGATTTCTAGGTGCATGAAATCAACCTATCTTGTTCTTCAATTACAACTTAAAACTTATTAAACAAATTTTTGAATCTCTGGGAAGCTACGGTACATTTTCATTTATTCACTTAGTACATTTTATACCTTACAAATTACAAGGAGCAAACTGTGTCTCTTTTGCACAACCACCCTCTTTAAAATTGTAATTGCAAAATTAACAACATGAAAAGGTCTAATATGATAAACCACACCACAAACAACTTGCACAACCAAATTTGATGCATATAATACAACCTTGGGTTACTTTTTACAAACAACTTGTGCATTATGAGGGTTTTACTAGGCATATATTGCTTATTTTTCCATAGAAGAGTCTTTTATGATCTTAATGCAAACTTGACCTTGGTTTCTCTCCTAAACCACCATCCTATGATTCATCAAAAATGTAAGTGAATATTTGTGCATAAATCATTCTTTTTTGGAGTGTAAATGCACTACTAATTGTACAAAGCGAGGGTTATACATATTTTAATCATCAATTTACAACTTAAATCCTAAATTACGGAGGCCATATCCAACTTTGGGTGTGCAATTTAATATAGTCAACTTTAACAAAATAATGTTTGTCCTTTGGTTTAGAGATAATTCTTATGCCTTCTTTTTGAGATGGGTTTATGTTTAGAAAATGACAATACTCAGGGTTTTATACAAGTGCTTAAAAATCCTGAAAACTATATCCATATACTGGGATTGAACCACTAAATTTGGGTCAAATTTGAGAGTAGGGCATGCATTCGAGGTTGAGGCAGTTTTATATTCAAATTTACAGCCCAAAGAAATTCAATTATGATTTGCATTAAAGAATAAACACTCTCGTGTTCTCTAGTGATTGAGACTTTAGGTATGGGTAAATTCACCATTTATGTAACTCCATATTAAAACTTATAAAAAAAATATGGAGCCTACAAGGAAAACTGACTTACATTTCATTTGTCACTTAGTACATTTGAATACCCACAAATTACTAGGAAAACTTTGTCTCTTTTGCACAACCACCCTTTTTAACTTGCAAATGCAAAACAAACAACATGAGGAGGTCTACTATGATAAACCACAACCACAACTGCTTACGCAACTCAAATCTAGGGTATAATGCAACATTGGTAGGGTTTTGGCTGGCGCAATAGGCATAACTCTCATGCCCTACGGATCCTAATTAAAGGTTGCAATGGTGTGGACAATTTAAGGGCCTTTCTGGGGTCTTGTTGATCAAACCACGATTAGTTTGGGAAAATGGTAAAGTAACATTTCTAACTTGGAGCTATGGCTATTTTAAATGGGATTATGGAAAGAAAATAGTTTTTTTGAAAGGGTGTATTTTGCTCATGTCTGTAGAATTCAGCTTACATAGAGATGATGGAGTTATCGAAGAACTCATTTTCTGGGAAGTTTTTTAATTTTTCCATTACAGTGGGACCATACTCCTACATATTTGATACTCTTACATATTTTTGATGAATATATTTTGGTCTTGTTTTAATTTTTGTTTATGTAAGTTAGAGAGAGTTTGTCTCATAAATTGTTTTGTTTTAGCATCAATATGGAATTTATTGGAACTATTTGATTTAAAGAGTGAGGGATGATTGGCAAAAGTCAAAGTCATAAGGATAAGGCTAAGGTGATCTTATTGATAGAACCTTGAGACTATAAGGAAATGGTTTACTAGATTAAAAGTAGAAGGATCTCTCATCAATGTGTATTTCATTTCCACTATAAATATCAATACAATGATTTGTATCACATAAAGCCTAAATATGACTGCTGTAGATTTAGACACTAATAAAAATATGAATTAAAGATCACTTAAAGATTATAGATAATCACTAAATATGACAACAAACATCACATATAAGAATATAAGTATGATTCAGAAACATTATTGATCTTCAATTAATTCCTCATAAATGGAAGATTATTTACATGTGGAACATCACATATACCAATTTCACATTACAAATTTGATTGTCTGGATTCATGCTTTTATCCTCCACGAAGATTCCTCGCCAAGGAATATCGACAAAGCCTTTCCTTTTCTATCCTGCCGCACAACCCCATATATTATGTTTCCCATGGGGTTACCGTGCCGGATTCCTTACATGAAATTCGGACCACTTAACTAAATTTACATGAATTCACAGGTCCTCGAGTCATTTGTTACAACATTGAGGTGATGCTTGGTACTTGAGGCACACTTATGCCTTGTTGTAGCCATTTGTCTACTACAATTGATAATCAAAAGGGTTTTTTATCCAGTCACTAGCTTCAAACAATGGGGTGGTATTGAAGAAAATTACAATGCAAATGGGTTCCAAAATCCATAGTGCACCAAAGGGTTTAATGGAAGATAGGAAATTCCAATATGAGATATGGAGGAGGTGCACCACTAGGTGGGAAGGAAGCGGGGGAAGTATTAGGAGGATGATATTGAGGAATATTAATATTATGGTGGGGATGGATGGGATTGATACAAAGAAGGTATACCAATTTTTATGTTCTTGTTACTAAGCAATTGTCATGGTATCCTATATTTGGGTCAAACACCTTCAACGCCCATTTGACCCGACCAACCTAGTTGTATATTCTATACGAAATACCTTATCGCATGTCTCCTTGTACTATCACATTCCCTTGAAGTTGTTGGCATCATCGATTCATCACCTCAATATGTTCTCTATTTCCTTCAGTCCTCCCACTACCGTTGGAGACTCCCCTTTCTCTGTCTTGGGGCATCCTAGACTATTGATGTTGATGTGGCATGATTCTTCTTGATTGGTTACACCATATGCATATGGGTGCGGTATTATGACCTTTGAATTAGCCATCTTAATCCTTCCCAAGTTTTCCCCATTTTGGCATAGTCTTAATGTTCTACACATTTAATTGTTATTTTCACCTTAATTCGGTGATCTAAATCTGGGAAAATCGTAATTTTATGTTGTTTAAATTACCATTAGATGCATAACAAATGGTTAGTGTCACGGAAAATCCTTGGGGCACTCCGATTATATAGAATTAACCACTCAACGAGATACTTATAATTCCATGGACTATTGTCCCTTCATTATACAAAGGGTTAATAGTCCATGACATTATAAGTAGTATTTTGAGTGGTTAAGTCAATATAATCTGAGTGGCCATCAACATAGGAATTCACTTGTCACATTAAATAACATTTGACTTCAAATTATCTCATAACCTATATGGTGGCACAATTGATATAGATCAAGTATTTTCCAACCTTCCCACATCATACAAAATTCTAATATGTATTATGTTCATCCATTAAACCTTTTACTTTCCAATCATATCTCTTTTCCATCATGTTCTTATTATTCCCATGTTGTCTTGATCATGATTGACTTCTTGATCAAGACAACGTGGGAATAATTATACCACCTCAGACATTTTTAGCCATGAGAGAAGGAATAATTGACATCTCCATAAAGAAAATGCAGGAATAATAATCCCATGGTGTACATTTTTATCCCCCTAGTTGGTATAATTAAGGCCCAATTATGTGCCAAACACACCCATGAGACAAAAACTTTGTTGACATGGAAGTGCCACATAGGTGCCACAGGGGTAAGCGATGGGGTAATGGTGGATCACAATGGTGATGTCATCATTCCATAATCGATGGTATTGAAAACCATCAAATACAAGTCAAACGGCTGATAAGTACTGAACTAGTCATGGAATTAGAGGCGAGAGCGTCGGGGAGCCAAGAAATATAGGTAAGATTTTTGAGGTGGTAAGTAATTTCCGACGGTAAGGTGGATTTTGTGTGTAATGTCGAAACACCTGGTTGGATGTCAATACCATATGTAGTAGTGCTTGAATATATATATTTGATAAGGAAAGACTTGATAAGGCATAAAGCAATGGATGGTCCCTAGAGATAAGGAGACTTTTTGAAAAGATTTGACATGTAGGAAGACCATAGAAATTGATAGTAAAAGTTTATATGAGAAGGAAAGGAACTAGTCTTAAATAATGGAGGAAGAATGTTGATAAAGAGGAATTGATTGCAACCCAGGTTTAATCAATCACAAAGAAGATGAAAAAGCGAGCCTTGACATCAAATTCAATCAACAAGTTAAAAAGCCGGCAAGCTTGAAGTAATAATCATGAAGACTCATGCAAATAATAAATAGTCTTTAATGTCATGTTATACAATTATTTTGGAGGGTCCTATAGCTAAAAAATTTCAAAGGAGATATTGTAGATTGATGGGGTTTATGAAAAAAATTATGGCATCTCTATACAATGAAAGTGAAGATGATGAAACTCTTGATGAATTTGTTGTGAGCATCTAGAAAGATTGGATATTGATGTTTGTTACACATTATTTTAAGTCCTCGGTGATAGCTCGGTTATGTTAGGATCTCATAAGGACCTTTGCACGAGAAAAGTGACTATTGTCTTCTTATACAAAACATATTTTAGATGAGTTCGTAGGCTACATGTATTGTACGGTGCGAAAACCATGATTCTTGTAGGCTACTCTATACTTGGATTGCGAGGGGTTGTGAGTTTTGATCTATAAGCGAGGGTGTGAACACAGCACAAGGAGAAAGAGATTCACGAGAAGGTTATAGAAGAGGATCTTCTAGAAAAATGAGTTGGAATTCGTATGGTTGAGTATCCCTCTTGAGCTTCTCACTGTTAGTGGGATCATCCTCATCCCTTTAACCATCTCTCCCTTCTCCTATATAATGGTTTCTCAAGGGGAAGAGGTTAAGAAAGATTGAATACAGAATTGATGAAAGAATAGGTTCAAAGTTGTGTGAGGAATCCTACTTGAATTGATGCTTGAGGCCTCAATTTTTCCATTCGGCCATAGAGTGGATCTTCTTCATACAAGTATTGAGAAAGTTTGTGTGTTGGAGCCAAGAGTCACCTAAAGGAAGCTTGTGACATAAAGGTTATTAGTTTGTATCTTCTACTTTCATTTGTTATGTCACAGTGGCATGTCCCTTTCCCATAAAAATCACTCTTATTTTATTACATGACTCCCTTGATCACATGTTTGGGTCTTCATTGGTATATTATTGTTTCTTTCACCTTGGTTGATTTGTGTCATCGTAGATCTGATATATCAAGGCTACCAAAGAAAAGCAGGGACAACAAGGAACCCTTAAAAGGTGATATCTAAAGGGTATGGCCAGCTTATTCATTCTTCAGCCAACAAAATTAAATTATTGTAACTTAGGGAAAGTGTCGTGTTTTGTTCTATTTTGTTCTAGATTTAGGTGGATCTACAGGGGAGATCTGTGGAGTGTCTTCATTTACTGATTTATCCTATAACAATGTTATAGAAATGAATTGAGTATTATGATAATCAAGAAATTAGATGATTTTAGAATCTATGAAGGCATGCAATAGCTTGAAGAATAAAGGAAAATTGAGATTTCATAAGTTGTAGATGGACAATAAAAACAAAATGGAAGGCAAGATCCAAAATATGAAGAGTTTATTACATAGAATTATATTATCTTGATTGCCATTCCAATTAATTGAAAAAGGAATTGAGAAATAAAAGATATAATGTCCGGTGCCAGATATGTTGATATAATCCTTTGTAAGTTCTCCATAGGAGTTGATTGTTTGAAGTGACTCGTTATGTCAAAGGATATTGATCAAGATGATTTTTTCCAAAAGGAGCATGTAGACAAAGAACAAGTATCTAATAAAGTTTTCATGGAAGCCTGAAAACTCGGGAGACGAAGAAAAGATAAGAAAGGTTATGTCCCGATTTAGAAGCCGAAAAATGAATATTAGGTGTGAGGTTGTAGAAGAGGGAGATAGTCCACAGAGAGAGAGAATAAATATTAGGTGAAGGGGAGAATCCCTTTTCCAGTGATGTCAAAGGTAAAAAAGTAGAAAGGAGAAACTATAGACTTGGAGAGCATTATAAATGACTAAGTGTTGCCATCAATGACAAAGGGGGGGGGATTGTTGGGAAAATTTTTTGTCATTGATGTCAAGAACAAAGAGCCAGTTGTTGTCTGATGTTGTCCATTTAAAAGACTATGAATTCCTCTATGTGTTGTGTTGATGAATTTCTACATGTTTACCTTGTGTGATTGAAGGCAGGATGATTGTAAATATCTATATGAGATGTGAGGGATCTATGTGCTTACCCATATAAAGAATAAATCAAGGAACAAGGTATAAGAGGGAGAGAATTCTAAAACCAAAGAGAAGACTGAAGAAGAACCTAAATTGTATAACTATGCCAACAAAGGTATGAGGAAGATGAGATGATGATGACCCTGCAAATAGAGGAATGAGATCGAGGAAGTGAAGAGCTCTATGGTAGAGAGATCATATTTTGAAGAACAAGAAAAAACCCATGGAAAGGTTTGGTTGTATATAAATCACGATTTGTAGAATACCAAGGATGCAAAGAAATCTCATCTCAGGAATCTGTTGAAGGTATGTACAATTCTAAAGAGAAGAGGCAATTGGAAGCTATATGAGTTGACCCTGTCTGAGGGAATCGGAGGAGAAAAAATTCATACTACGAGATATGAAATCCAAGAGCATAGAGGAATATTAGGCATGCATTGAAGGCTTGAATATATTTGATGATATATACCATGCATAGGAAATTGACTTTGGAAAGGTTATGATGAAAAGAATTTAAAGAAAGCCACATAGTTTTAGATAATGAAGGCAGTAAAGCTATAGAAACCCTCAAGTACGGTTGCAGCACGGTCATGTAGCCCAACATATCAAATACCAAGAGATCGGAGTGTTATCACAGTGGGAAAACTTTCAAGGGCTCAAGGGGTCGATACCTCAGTGTCCTGGTGCCCCGGTCATCCGATATCGAAGTATTGGATACCGAAAGAATGAAGTGTGTGCACAGTTCCAAAGTATCAGGGGGTCGATACCCAGGGGGTAGTTCTGATGCCACATCAATAGCCATGCTCAAGCCAAGTGTTGGCCATGTCATCTACCATGTAAGCAACCAAGACAGTATAGAAAGACACATAGATACCATGTAATATCTAGTTTCCATGTAAGAGCCACATCAGCACAATGGCATGGGTAATATATCTCATATCAGATGATCGGGGAGAAATATTGAAACGTTAAAGTTTCAAGGGGTCAGGGGCTCGATATCCTAGTGGCTCGGTGCCTTGGTAGTGAGGTCCATGATATTGGCATATCAGATATCAAGAGATCAGAAGATATGTAATGGAGCTTATGGTGTTAAATTCCCAGGTGTGTCAATACCCGAGGGATCGATACATAGTGGGCCAATTTATGTGCCAAGTCAGGTCCACATGGAGGTGATTCCAAAAACCAAATATAATGCCACATGTCATACCTTATACAATTCCATGTCATTCAGAACATGTAGATGAATCCCATGTGGATACCATGTCACACCGGTATATCGAATATCGGATGAATGGTTGAAGGAATGAGTGTTGAAGGCTCGAGGGTATGATATCCTAGTGGTCCCAATATCTCGGGAATGAGATCAATGGTTGAGACTTATTCTCAATCTGATCGGATGGTGGTTGTATGATGAGTTTGTGTTAAGTGATGCAAAGAACTAGATCAATGGTCAATATTGAATCCGAGATGGATTGAATGGTGGTTGAGCGTTGAGGTCGTGTTGCATTGTAATTGGATCACATGTCATAAGAATATTGGATCGCATGAGTACTGGTATATCAGATACTAGAATAGTGAAGGTGGATGGTTGAAGGCCAGGGGCCCAATAGGCCCAGTGACCTTCATATCTAAGGAAAGAGATCAAATCGAAGAACTAGATTAGAAGGCTCATGAGCGTCAAAGTCATGTTGTGTGTTTTGGGGTGGAAACAGGATCAATGATCATGATTTTTTTTCAAGGATCGGATCCAATGATGGTTGATTGATAGAGGCCCATGAATAGATCGCATGCAACAAAATAAGATTGAGACCAGTTTTTGTGGATTTGTTTTGATATCCCGGTTTTGAGGAAGATTGGAAACTAGACCTGACCTATTCAGGCCTGATTTCTAACATATGTGGACAAATTTTGGTGTATGGGCTCATGTATAAATAATTATGCCCTGATCATTTTGATGAAGAAGGAATTTATGAGATTGTAGACCCGAGTGAATAAATCTCGAGGCTCGTAGATTTTGAATGGAAGAAAATGTAAGAGATAAGAATGTGATTATCTAAGGGTGGATATGAGGTGTAAGGTCTAAGGAATTTATGAATTCATATAGAATGTGAACTGGTGGAGAGTGATGTGATAGTATATACATAGAAGTTGATTTGTATAGGTGAATACTTGAAGAAAATATTCAATTTGATATTGTTGGTAGCTTGAGGGGATTCGTCTCCTGCAGGTTGGTGTCTGCAAACGTACCAATTACTAAGTTGTTACTTGTGAGAGAGGGGATTGTGTATCCTGCAGTTTAGTTCATGAAAAAATTGTTGTTGAGTTAGTTCTTAGCCAAGTGAATCGGTGTCTCCTACAAGGTGGTTCCTATAATCATTTTTGTTGAGTTGGTGCTTGAGCAAGGGAATTCATTGTCTCTTGTAGGTTGGTGCCCACAAAACATTATTGTTGATTTGGTGCTTAAGCTATTGAGGTGTCTCTTGTAGGTTGGTTTCTACAAACATTATAACAATAGGGATTTGGTGCATGCAAATATTGTAATAGTAGGTTGTGTGCAAACATTATAACAATAGGTTGGTGCATGCAAATAATGTAATAATAGGTTGGTGCCTACATGATTTTATAAAGAAATTTTTTGTGAAGTTTTCTCTCCATTTTGGTTTTGCATGTTAATGTGCATTGTGGATTGTATGTTTGTATGGTTGTTTATATTTATCATTAAAATCTCATAGTTGGTAAAGTAACAAATTGATAAATATTCTAGAAATAAGCGTAAAAAATCCTATCTTGATTCAACCCTCCTTGAGTAAGTAGGGTGTGAAAAACACTTCCTAACATACAAAAACATATTAATAAAATATGCATTCTACATCACAATAATCAATTCAATGAAATCCATAACCTTCTTATTATTAGACATCATATAATAATTCCAATGGGAAACAATGGAATGGGCATGGGTATCTTATGCATCTATCACTTTATAATGTTGTCTCTGGTAGATGTGTTAGGTGTTGGTAGTTTTATTTGAAATAAATGGAAGACTAGTGTAACACCCACCCATTGTTGAAACAATGGTGGATCACATCCTCTATTTTAAATGCTTATATTAATTTCTTTTGGTCATCATAGTCACTAAAAAACTTTCAAAATATCTCCTACAATGTTTAAACTTGTTTGTACCACTGATATTCAATGAAATTGGAAGGTATACCTCCACAGGAGATTTGCTAGTCATGTTAGTTGGTTATTCCATCTATGAGCCATTCATTGTAGCTCTCCACTTGGAGTGTGAGACTACATGTGATAATTGTAGGTTTCTTGTAAGGTCATTGGGCCACATTGTGAAATTTTCCTCCCTTACCTCCCATATATATAGGGAAGGAAGAGTCCTTTACTCATTCATATCACTCATCATTCGTATTCACTCTGGTGTAGAGATGTGACTAGGGAGCTCTCTCTCTCTCTCTCTCTCTCTCTCTCTCTCTCTCTCTTCATTTTGTACTGATGTCTCTCTTTCTTTGAGTCACTAGGTTTTTTTAATCTTCTTGGAGCATATTGAAATATAGGGTTAGTGTTTCTTCCCATGGAGATTCTAATATTAGGGTTTTGAGATGCCAGAACCCTAGGTTGTGTTGAAGAGAGGAGGAGGAGGAGGAGGGATGAGAGACATATTTCTTCCAGGCCATATTTGAGAGTGATTCGTTCTTGTTGGACCTCCTGGTTGAGTTAGGATTTTCCCTAGCTAGGGTTTTGGATTTTACTAGCCTTGGAATAAGTCTATGGTGTGTATATGAAATTCATATTATCATATTAATGAATTCCTATGTTCTTCATGGTTTGTGATATACAACTATATATGTTTTGTTATTTGACACTCAAAGGAAGTGTGTTAAGTTATTTAACATTGTAATCGAAGAAGATACATGTTGTTTTTTTGTTGTAAATAAGGGTTCTTATATCTAGTTTATGCATGAAAACCATTGCTCTAGAGGGTTGAAAGTGCAACACTTTAGTATCTTTTCTTAAGTTACCTAGAAATTGCAGGTTGTTAAGGATGAAAAATTACCCACTATAGCGATATTTTAATTTCATAATTCTGTGAATACAAGGTTGAAATTCATAGGGTTAAGATTTGAAAAACCTCTGACTATTTCATAGGTGGGAATTTCTAGAAATTTGAATTTTTGAGAACTTTCCACAATTGTATGACAAATTCCAACAAGGATGAAGTGCATTCAATTGGAAGAGGTAGGTTTGGAGGAGAGTTTGAGTTCTAAAATCTCCTATGTAGGATATGTTTCTTATTGAAGAGTCATTGGATGGTTTGGTGCTAGAAAAAATAATGGGACCTAACATTGGGATTGAATCTTTCCTTCAATATTTATATTGTTGACAAAGGAACTAGAAGAAACATATGTTGAAACTCAACCTCGTATGAAGGAAAATCCTTAGTCATCATGTTGGGAGGTGAAGGATTTTTTGGGTAGGGTATGAAACTCTACCATGGAATGATATTATGAACCAAGCATTATCTAGTAATTTGGTTTCTACTATAGACAAATTATTTTCTCCTTATGAAGTTTCTAATTTGGATATGAAGAACAAAACATCTTGGCCTACTCCTTTAGAATAAATAAAAAAGAGATACATGTCTAGAACTTTCTCTAGGGGGGTGGGCACAAGGATAGGAGACAAATCCTACATGGAGTATATACTTATAAGTAATGGGTGTATTAGATGATTCTTGGGATAGATCCAAGACCAATTGATGCAGAGAAAGATAGAAAATGGATTAATCATAATCATGAAACAAGAGGTCTAATTGGAATGACAATATTTTAAGATCTTAAATTCCATATTCAACCCATTAACATACCTTGGGAAGAATGGTTGAAGTTTCAAAAACTATTTGGGAAACCCAAATTGATACAAGCTAACTGTTTGGTAAATAAACTCATAGCTATTTAAATGGCATAATTTCTTCAAATTGAAGACTACGTCACAAAATTCAAGCTCTTAATACTTCTACTTAGTGATTGTGGAATAACTAAGGATGATGATCATGAAATAATTACTACTCTGACAATATTTGAAGATCTCAAATTCCATATTCATCCCATTAACACACCTCAGGAAGCATGGTTGAAGTTTCAACAACTATTTGGGAAACCCAAATTGATACAAGCTAACTATTTGGTAAATAAACTCATAGCTATTTAAATGGCATAATTTCTTCAAATTGAAGACTACGTCAAAAAATTCAAGCTCTTAATACTTCTACTTAGTGATTGTGGAATAACTAAGGATGATGATCATGAAATAATGACTATTCTATCTAAACTCAAAGATATTTTTGATATCTTTGTCTCTATTTTTTATTACATGATAGATGCATTAGGAGCCAATTATAATATGCCTACTTTTGAGCTATTTTGTGAATAATTAGCACATGAGAAAGAAAAATTCATGCATATGGGTGCCCTTGATATAGGTACTAAGTAGAACATATTGTTTTCTCAAAATCATAAGGGATCCAAACCCTTCAAGAAGCCATTAAGAGGAGCCAAAAAACCCATGATTGTTAGGCCACCTACACTAACTCCTAATCCAGAGTCTCAGCAAGGCACCGAGTGAAAGGTTAAGAAGCCACTTAGGTCTCATTCCTTTTATGGAAAAGATGGGCATCTAGACACACATTGTT
>SNQJ01S0085542.1:66424-78003 GCA_010110895.2 Picea sitchensis | reverse complement strand
TTGGTGTGTGTCCAGATCAATCTAGACCACCACTATGGCTCATTAGTTACTCATTTATCCTATATATATTGTAAATTATTCACTCTTTGAGTGTGGAATACGGTTATTGAGAATTCTTCCATTCTTTCTCTCTTGCTTCTTCTTTCTCAATTTCTCTCTGCAAATGTGTGTAGTATTTCCTAGCTAGATATATTCTGTGTAGGTTCAACACATTTACATGGTATCAGAGCTGACAGACTGCTAAGAAAAATCTACACCAAATTTTTTTTCAGGTACTAAAGATTGAAGACAACAAAAATATGGATTATTCGCCGGAAATACTTCTCACGCCTCATAACTATTTGGAATGGAAGCCAAAAATTCTTCTTCATATTAGATGTAGAGGCTTATACCAAATAACCATGGAAATTGAAGTAAAGCCTGATTTTGTCGATAAGAAAAATGATTTTCTCAATAGACAAGATATGGCCATAGGAAATATCGGCATGTCTGTTTCTCCTGAACTTTTCCATCAAGTATATGAAGAATCACAAGGATTAAATCCAAATGAATTATTGACCATATTGAAGGTTCTATTTGAAAATAAAGAATATTGTGAATATTTCATGCAGGAGGTCGAAGTTATGAAGTCATAACTTAATCAAACATGGAGATGGATGATTGTCGGAATTTTTCCCTTCGGAACTTCGGGATTTCAACTTTTCAAACTTACACTATCCTTCCATTCTACTATGATCACCTGTTGAGAATATACCTGAAGTGATCTTTCATATCGGACAACTCATGTCCTTATTGAGGTGGTTTGCTGACATGGGTGAGATGTGTAGCGGTGTAGTGGAGTGTGAAGGCAGAGCACGGTAGTGGAGTGTGACGTCGGAACATGGAGGTGGTATGTATGAATGGTTTGGTGGTTTACTCGTAGGAGGTATGAGGCAGTAAGTGGTAATGAGTGAGGGGGGTCCAAGTTAATGGGAGGGTGACACGTATGAAGGTCCCACATGGAAAATACCACCAACTCGGACCCCCCTCCCCACAGTTAAAGGCTGAAATCTCGGGGGGGGGGGGGGGGGGGGGGGTCCGATATGCTCTATCGGTCATAGATCTGAGTCCCTAATTTTTGGCCATTGGGATTAGCGCGCCCTTTACCTCATCCTATCTTTCCACTTTAGACTGACCTAACAAATGAAGTTTACTTTGGATGATCTGATGGTCGAGGATTTATTTCATCTCTCTGGGTCTCCGGACTTCAGAGATTTCAAATCTCAAACTGACGCTTTCCCCATACACCAAACTTTCAAAGTGGACAATCCATTGACACGTGTCCCTCATCACATCAACGATCCTTGTTCACTTCGGGAATTTGGCCTTTCAACCAGATCAACGGTTCTACATCCCCTTTCTCGATCAATGGTCAAGATCTCCTTCGAGTCTCCAGACTTTGGAGATTTCAAATCTCAACCTCTTCTCTCGAAGTGATTTCTCCGGAGCTTAACCTCCTCACTTATTTATACCCGAAATGAATGACATTCGTTGGATCAGGATATTAGATCAATGACCTAATCTTTCTGCGATGCAGCTCTTCTAGATTATCTTTTCCTTCCACTCAAAAATGATCCGACGGCTAACGGGAATTAGGGTTTGATCTGACGGCTGACGGGTATTCAGATAATCAGATTCTCAACCCTTTAGCCTCGTTTAACTTACTCTTCAATTAATTCGATCCGACGAATGAGGGATATTCGGGTGATCATGATCTCAGATCTTAGCCCTTGCTTATCCTTTCCTTCCACTAATTCAATCCGATGGTCATCACATTTTCTTCAGATTCGATGGTCCACATTCATTTTGGATTTTGGGCTTCGGGTAATTCAACTTTCAAGTTGCCAATTCTTCTGAAGTGATATTCCCCAAACGGTAACCTCCTCACAACTGCACTGGTTGTAATGGTTGCTGGTCCTTTGCGCTCAAATCCAACGGATGGGATATGATCCTCTCTTGTGCACTCGTTCCTCCTGTCTGGACTCTGATCTAACGGTCCAGATTCTTCACAATGTTCAATCCAACGGCCACTGTCGATCCACCTCCAGAGCTTACGTTTCCTCTTGACTTGGAAGAGTTTCTAAGTGTCAAAGGCCTCGACCTTTGATCCTTCTGCGAGTCCTGATAATTTGGTCCTCGTCTGTGCTTCTGGAAACTACTATATCTTCTGATCTTTCTCGTCTCTGCATATTGTTTTCTTCTCCTCTTGAGCTTATGCTTTTCCTGTTTTCCATTGATGTTTTTTTTATTTCCATCAATGAAAAGCACATGCTTTCCTGTAAAACATGCCAACAAAAATATGGTAGGACAACGTTATGGGAATTCCTCCCATTATGAACATGCAAGATCTTATCCCCTTGAAACATTGGTTAGACTCACATAACAATCTCACATTATATGACATCTCTCTTTGGGATAAGTGATTAGGTAGATGGATGGATTGGAATCTGGGAGACCTTTCGCCCCCATTGCAACCTCTCTCCAAGTCTCTTCTTATTAATTTGTATGGATTTTCCCCCCTCCACCATGATTCAAGAGACTATTGATGATGGGGAAAACTTGGATACATAGTCAAACTAGGATATCAGTTAGAGGTTCTAGAGTCTAGTCTACCCATGAGATCTCCTATATAGTGGGGGATATGGAGTGCAAAAAATATTCCCCCAAAAAACACCTTTTGTTGGATCCTCATGCATTAGAAAGTTATCACCAGGGAAAACTTGGCAAGGCAAGGCATCCATGTCCCTTCCAGGTGTGTTCATTATTGTGTTGATATGGATTCCTCTAATCATATTTTTCTACACTGTCCATTCTTCAAGGCTATGTGGAACATTTTTCTACAGGATCTTGTTTTCAGAATACAATGGCCTTCTTCAATAGAACATATCCTCTTCCATTGGCCTCAAGCCTACCATGGATCCTTTGTTGTCAAGCCTATTTTCAAGAGAATCTAGTTAGTTCTTTCGTATTTTGTCTATTGGAAGATCTGGTTATCCAGAAACAGATAGTTCTAGGGGAGTCAGTCTACTCCAGAAATGGTGGCTACTGAATATGTAAGCCTCCTCTTAGAGCATTTCAATAGAAGAGACCTTTGATATTCTAAGTCTTATGTTCTTTACCACTGGGAATTAGAGTGGATGCCAAGGTTCCCATTTAAAAATTTCTCCCTCCTCCCATCTCAATCTCGATAATCATGGAATCTTCATCTCTCAACTTATGATTTCATCAATTGGTTATGAGATCGAGATCACTTCAGTTTCTGATTTGACAGAGTCTCTAAAGGAAACCCTGGGGTAGCAAGTGTGGGAGGGGTTCTATATGGCCCTTGAGGGAATATTTAGTCCACTTTCTTGTGGAATCTAGGAGTTTCCACCAATAACTAGGCTAAAGTGTATGCTCTCTTACAAGGACTTCTAATTTCCAAAACTAGAAACATGAGAATCCTCTCAGTTGTGGATGACTACAGGAACACAATAAGCCATATTAGGCTCTCCACCCTCCCAGTGAACATGAGCATCAGATCAATATTAAGACGTATCTAGAGAATCCTAAAGGAATTTAATCAAGTCCTCCCGTGGTGTATTAAGTGGGACTTGAATTCACTTCTAGGCCATTTGGTCAATTGTGGTTTCAAAGGAGAAGTTGGCTCTCTTGTCATCGATGGTAATATTAGTTTTGTCCTTGCACCTTAGCTCCTCTTCCATGATTTGAGAATATGACCTTGGATTTTTGTTTTAGTGGGCCTCTCTCTTTTGCAATCCCCCTCCCTTCTTGACATGTGGACCTCCTCCCTCTTTTCCCTGCATCCTATCGATCCCTCCTCATTTCTTCCTCTTCCCTCCTATCTTTTCTTTACCTTCTCCCTTTTTTCCTCACCTCTCACCCTTTCTCTATCCCCTCTCCTTCGTCATCCTTCTCGGATCCTTGTTTTACCTCATGAGGATGGGACTCTTCTCATCTTGCTTCCATCGTCGCCATGCAACATTTTCTTCTACTTGTACCACTCTCCCATTCTCCCTCACAGGTGTGGACTTTTCCGCTTTTGTTCGTATGAAGCCACCATGGAAACTGATGGCTCTCGTGCTCCCACGATACTTCCTCCTCCCTATCACTCATGTTCCATTGGAATCAAATCCCCCATCCAAGTTTACTCATTCTCAGACACCATTACTCTAAAAAGGGAAGCACATATGGATTTCAATGCCCAATTTATAGGTACGAGGTATTGTACTTCACCACAAATACGGCAACAAAATAATGTATTACAAATTTTAGCTTTGGAATTCAGCGTTGGCTCCAACATTACTTCATTGGGTGGAAGAAAAATCTGGGTGACATCTACAATATACCACACAGGTGTTTGGGATCCAACTCGAGGCTGCTCCAACTGGAACATGAACTTGATGACCTTTGTTCTATGATTTTCACCATTCAGGAGAGAGTCCGAACATTGGTGTCTCGGGTTCTTGCGGTGCTCAAACTTTTAATTCAAAACCGACAATATTTTCGGTTTTTCCATGACGAGGTTGACGCTCTCCACAGTCAGTTAGAAGAAAACAGGTTACAATTGACCTTTAATAGACAATATGGGATCGCTTCAGTAGGCTTTGAATCCACCAATTCCATCCCTTGTCAGCTGCAGATCCCCGACCTCAATGAAACAACCCGTTCATCCAGCTAGAATGTAGAAATGGAAGAGCATGAATATATTGATAGGTACCCCTCCCGATTAGCTTTGCGTGAATTTTCATTTTTTCTTTTGTTTATGTGTTTTCTACAAGATTTCCCTTGATAGAATTTTTGCTTGATGGAGCTACAAAATTTTTGTTGTTCATTGTATGTCTCAATCCGAGACTAGTCTGGCTTTAGCTTTGGCACCTTCTCCCCCATGCTGGGATTTTTGGTTCTTTCTTTAAGATAATAGATATTAGTAAGCATTAAAAACTAAGAGTTAATTGATTTAAATTCAATAATATAATTTTTATTTAACTATAAATTTACATCCAATACCATAATCTATATATATAATTTGAATATACGGTTTTTAGTTTAGTAATCTAATAATTCATATAATTTCACTGTGACCTTAAAATTAGATTAATATTAATATTATTATTATTATTATTATAAACTTTGTTGATTGAATATAGGAAAATCTGTTTTAAATAACAATTATTTTAATTTCATATTAATGTGTATAAATATTTGTGTTTGAATGATGAAATTTTGGAAATGAGAAATATAAAAGGAGAAAGGGAGTGCCTAAAGTATTTGAAAAAAAAATAAGAATCTAAAAATGCCAAGCCAGGAGTGGGCAGAAACGTAACTCCACACTTTGATGATCTTGCATTAGTATGATAGGTGAATATATACATGAGTTAATGAATCTTGGTCTTCCCAAGCAGGTGACTGTTCCCATCACCTATGACTCTTCATATTTACATATAGTTACAAGAAACATAACCAAAAAGGATTACGTGTCCAAAATCCCCCCTTTAATCCGAAGGGGTGTGTGTGAGTCCAAGCATCATTCCGAACTTCTCGATTTTTTCTCTTCCAAGCGCTTTGGTGAAGATGTCTATAATTTTCTCATTTGTGGAACAATGTCTCAAGTGAATTGTCTTAGCCTCTACATGATATTGAATCAGGTGATACATTTTGTTGATGTTCTTTGTTCAATCATGGAATCTAGGATTCTTTGCCAACTTGATTGCAGAATTATTGTCAATTAGAAGAGGAATATAATTCACTTGTTTCTCTTGCAAATCTTTAAGTATTTTCCTAAGACACACAATATCCTTTGTTTCTTTTGTAGCTGCCACATATTCTTCCTCTGTTGTAGAATCTGCTAGAACTGATTTTTTGCATGATCTCCAAGAGACAAATGTTGATCCAAGACTTATGAGATATCCTGAAGTTGATGTTCCATTTTCCTTATCTCCATCAAAGTCTGAATCAGAATATACGATCGTATTGAAGTCATCTACCTTAGCGTACCTGAGTCCAAAATCTTGAGTTCCTTTCAAGTATTTCAGAACTCTTTTTGTAGCAGACCAATGTCGTTCAAAAGGATTTTGCATGAACCTAGAAAGAACCCCAAAAACAAATGAAATGTTTGGTCTAGTGGTAGTAAGATAGATGAGACTTCTCACAAGCTTTCTATACTTGTTTACATCCTCAAATTCATTCCCTTCTTTTAATGTGAGTTTCAAGTTATATTCCATTGAAGTAGAAACAAGATTGCACTCAACCATGGCAAACTCTTTAAAGTTCTCCAATGTACTCCTTCTAGGAGATGAATATGTACTTTGGATTTTGTATCACTTAAATGCCCAAATAGTACTAAAGATGCCCCAAATATGTCATCTCGAAGCCTTTCTTCAAGTCTTTCTTTATGGATGCAATATAGTTCTCATTATTCCCTATTATGAATATATCATCTACATATACTACAAGATACACAACAGTTTTTCCAACTTTCTTGACAAACAAAGTTGCATCGTCAAGATTGAAATGGTTGAAATTAAATTTCAGAAGATGCTTGGTTAACTTTTCATACCATGCTCGCAGTGATGTTTTCAAGACATAAAAGGATTTGATGAGGTTGTGTACCTTATGCTCTTTTCCATTCACAACAAATCCTTCTAGTTGAGACATGAAGACATTCTCTTTCAAGTCTCCATTCAAGAAAGAAATCTTTACATCCATTTGATGATTTTTCCATCCATTTTATGCTTCCATGGAAAACAAAGTGTGGATGGTAGCCCATTTTTTTGTGGGGGAAAAGGTATCCTCGTAATCAATGACTTCTTTCAGTGAAAATCATTTTTCCATGAGCCTAGATTTGTGATTGTCAAGTGAGCCATATGATCTGTAAAAAAAAAATTAATACCCACTTGCAACCAATTGGTTTGGTTCCAAACAGAGGGTCCACCAACTTCCATGTCCCATTATTGATGAGAGAACCATATTCCTTATGCAAATATTATTTCCATTCATCATGAGAAGTGGCTTATTTAAAGGAAGTCGGTTCATGTTTAGTAGATAAATTCAACTCACAATCATATGAAACATACATATCCTCTACATCACATGAGTTTGAATTATCTACATTACCGTCATCTTGTTTTCAGGACAATCTGGTTCCTATCTTTCCAACCTCATCAGGACGAACAATTTCAAGTGTTTTTGTGAACCATTTTGGTGGAACTTTCTAAGATGCTATAGGTTTCTCGGGTGACTGAGCCTCAACTTTTTAATCCTCTCGATCACATCATCCAACTGAAATTCAGGTTCTGATGAAGTGGTAGGAACTTCTTCATGTGGGGGAGATGGTGCTACAAAAGGAGATTCCTCAGATTGACCCAAGATAGGGATCCCCCCTTCAATATGTGGAATCTCATCATCAAATTCATGATATGTCTTTACACGAGTGAATTTGTCCAGATGATCAAGATTCCTCTGAATAATTTCATATTTCTTGGTGGATTCAAGAAAGATCACATCTCTGGAAGGGATGAACTTCTTCTTTGTCTCATCATAAATACAGTACCCCTTGATGGTATTTGAGTACCCAAGAAGATACACTTATGACTCCTTTCAAAAATCTTGCTTCTTTGTTCCTTAGGAATCAAGGCATAACAAGTAGAACCAAAGACATTAATATGCCTTACCGGAGGCATGTGGCCATACCACATTTCATATGGAGTCTTGTTTTTGAGAGCATGGGATGGAAACCTGTTTTTGACATAAACTGCACATAGACCTGCATCAACCAAAAACATCAATTCAATATTCTTGAAAAACATAATGGAGTGAACCATATTTAGGAGTGTCATGTTCATTCATTCAGCTACACCATTTTGTTGAGGATTGTATGGAATTGTTGTTTGATGTTTCATCCCATGTTGGAGAACATAACTTTCAAATTCATTAGATGTGTATTCTGTTTCATTATCAATGCGAAGAGAGGAAATATAATACTGAGCTTCATTTTGAATCCATACATGAAAAATTTTAAAATTTTCAAAATCTTGTGGCGTATCATTCAGCAAGTACATACAACACATTCTGGTGTAATCATCAATAAAATTGATTATATATTTGTTTCCATTTGCAGAAGGAATAGGCATATGGATGCACAAATCGAAATGAATCAATTCATGTATTCTACATGCTATATAATTAGAATAATGGAAAGGTTGTTTGCTATGATTTCCAAGAATACAAGCATCACATTGTTTCAGTTTTCTACAAATGGTAGGAAGACCAGAAACACCATTTTTCAATAAATGAACACTGTCATAATTGATATGAATGAATATATCATGACATAAAAGAATAGATGGCATTATACATGAGTCCTAATGAGAGAGGTATGCAGCAGTGTGTGTATGGGAAGATGTCCCATTCATCTTCAATAATCTTCCATATTCCATTCAGGTCATGAAAAACATGTTGTCAGAATCCTTCCCTATCTCAACTTTACCACCGACCATATGAACAAAGTGGCCTTGTTGTCTGATGTGCACAAGGGACAACAATCTTATTTGCATCTCTCGAAGATAGAGTGCATTGTGTATAAGAAAATATGGCAGTCCAGGCAACTTAGGCATGATGGTGTCCATTCTAGAGGGTTTGAGACTTGATCTATGTGAAAAGTACACTATTCCATCTACATTGTCATCAAATTATTCAAAGAAGTATCTTTGAAATTTCATGTGAGAGGTCGTGCATGTGTCAAGAAGACATGCATATCCCAAATAAGAAAATGAAGTATTAAATAGATCTTTAGTTGCTCCTATATTGCAATAGGAAACAACATAATGAACAAGTTGCAATATACCAATTCTAGATATGCAAATATACTTCAATAAGACCAAAAATAAACCATGCACCAAACATGAAAACAAGAATATAGAAAACACTTGAGGTAGGGTAACACCCACTACAATAAATCCCTCTAATTTGTTCCCTTTTTTTATTCCAAAGATTGTTTTAGTGTATTTTTCTCCAATTTTTTGAAAAAGTTGGCACTATTTATCGAGATGGCGTTATTTATTGGGATGATGCTATTTCTGGCATTTTTTGTGTCGACCAAAACATGTAGGCATAAATTAGGTGCTAATAACATCGGAAATAGTGTCATATTTAGCGTCGGATTTAGCATAAAAAATAGCGCCTGATTTAGTGCCAGAAATAACATCGGATTTAGTGCCATAATTAGCGTCGGATGTGCCTAAATAGTTAATTAGTTAAGGTGTTGGGGGTTAAGTGGATAGGATCTTTGAGGATTATGGGATTTATGGATTTGGGGTACAGGGATTAAGGGTTAATGGATTAGTGGTTAGGGTTTAAGGGATTAAGGGTCAAGAGCTAAGGGATTGACGCTTACGGGTTATGTAGTTTAATGGTTAATGGCTTAGGGATTATGGGCTAGGGGATGAATGTTTAAGTTCTTAGGGCATAGGGGTTTATGGATTAATGGATTAGGGATTAAATTTTAAGTGTTTAAGGTTTGATGGATTAGGGGTTAGGGGATTTAAGGATTTTGTGTTACGGGATTAGTGATTAACGAAGGTTGAGGGCTTAATGGTTTAGGGATTAGGGATTAATTAGGATTTAAGGGTCAATGGATTAGGAGTTAGGGAATTTAAGGCTTTTTCGAAACTCTCTTGAAATTTCATGGAACGTCTTCCAACACACCCATCACCAATGTCATCCACTGATGCCTCACGATGAGTAGTGAATGGGGACAACGTTGAAATTTCTTCAAAATGTTCATGTATCCATTGAAATTTGACATGGTTAGACTAGACACATGCCTTGACGGTATGATATGGTTTCAAGACTCAAGGATTCTTGATGTCCCCGCATAATCTTTGAGATCATCCATGTTTGCATCAATGTTCATCATGTAGTCTCATTTTCATCATTTGTCATTCGCATCTACATAATGTTTGTCGAAACTCTCTTGAAATTTCATGGAATGTGTTTCAACATGCCCATCACCAATGTCATCCACCAATGCCGCAAGGTTAGCAGTGAATGGGGTCAATGTTGAAATTTCTTCAAACTGTTCCTACATGTGTCGAAATTTGACATGGTTAGACTAGATGTACACATGCCTTGATGGTATGAGAGGGTCTCAATATTGAAGGATATTGTCTGACGTCGTCTCATAATCTTTGAGATCGTCCACATTTTCATCAACGTTTATCATGTAGCCGCATTGTCATCATTCGCCATAATTCCCATCTATAGAATCTTTGTCTAAACTCTCTCGAAATGTCATGGAAAATCTTCGACCAACACACCCATCACCAATGTCATCCATCGACGTTGTACGGTGACTAATGAACAGGGTGAACATTGAAATTTCTTCAAACTGTGCGTGTATGCGTCAGAATTTGACATGATGGTATGCGAGTGTTTCAGGACTCAAAGATGCTTGATGTCCTCGCATAATCTTTGAGATCATCCATGTTTGCATCAATGTTCATCATGCAGTCTCATTTTCATCATTCCTCATTCCCATCTATAGAATCTTTGTCGAGACTCTCTTGAAATGTCATGGAATGTCTTCCAACACACCCATCACCAATGTCATCCACCGACGTCGCATGCATGGTGAGCAGTGAATGGTGCCAACGTTGAAATTTCTTCAAACTATGTCTGTATGCATCAAAATTTGACATGGTTAGAAGATACACATGCCTTTCTAGTATGTGAGGGTTTCAAGAGTCAAGGATTCTTGACATCCCCGCATAATATTTGACATCCTTCATGTTTGCATGAACCTTCATTATGCGGTCTCATTTTCATCATTCATCATTCTCATCTACAGAATATTGTTTGAAGCTCTCTTGAAATGTCATGGAATATCTTCCAGCATGACCATCTACAATGTCATTAGCTGACTCGACATAGTGAGCAGTGAATGGGGTCGGGCCAATGTTGAAATTTCTTCAAAATGTGATTGTATGCATTGACATTTTACATGGTTAGACTAGGTGAATGCATTGATGGTATGGGAGGGTTTCAAAGTTATTTTCTGGATAATCCACAGTTGGTGTCATTTTTGTCATCGATGTTTCGAATCCGAATTGGGATTCATCATCAAGAATAATCGTTAATTGAAATCTTGATTATCTTAGTCAATTAACAGTTTAGATGCAGGAAAATTTAGTATTTTAACCAGGTCAGCTGTCTATAAACCCTATTTACCGAGCTAACAAAAATTAAAATCAAATAAATTAATAAAATAATGATAATTAATAATAATTAATAATATATCATAACTAATTCTAAGTGTTGATATATATATATATATAGTTCTTTAGAAATATCATCATGACTCTCGAAGTCAAGTGCAGTTGCAATACCAAACCAAATACAATGAGTAGTTGGGTCCTGGGCCAAGCCTTGGTTGAACTTTGGAAATCTTGATGTCATAATGCTTTTCAAATCCTCCTAGCCATTATCCTACTGCAATAATTCTTGCCAGGAAGAACGCCCATGTTGTGACGATTCAACCCAGA
>SNQJ01S0085542.1:29047-63310 GCA_010110895.2 Picea sitchensis | reverse complement strand
ATATGTAGATGATATATTCATAATAGGGAATAATGAGAACTATATTGCATCCATAAAGAAAGACTTGAAGAAAGGCTTCGAGATAACATATTTGGGGCATCTTTAGTACTATTTGGGCATTTAAGTGATACAAAATCCAAAGTACATATTCATCTCCTAGAAGGAGTACATTGGAGAACTTTAAAGAGTTTGCCATGGCTGAGTGCAATCTTGTTTCTACTTCAATGGAATATAACTTGAAACTCACATCAAAAGAAGGGAATGAATTTGAGGATGTAAACAAGTATAGAAATCTTGTGAGAAGTCTCATCTATCTTACTACCACCAGACCAAACATTTCATTTGTTTTTGGGGTTCTTTCTAGGTTCATGCAACATCCTTTTGAACGACATTGGTCTGCTACAAAAAGAGTTCTAAAATACTTGAAAGGAACTAAAGATTTTGGACTCAGGTACGCTAAGGTAGATGACTTCAATATGATTGTATATTCTGATTCAGACTTTGATGGAGATAAGGAAAATGGAACATCAACTTCAGGATATCTCATGAGTCTGGGATCAACATTTGTCTCTTGGATATCATGCAAAAACTCAGTTCTAGCAGATTCTACAACAGAGGAAGAATATGTGGCATCTACAAAAGAAAAAAAGGATATTGTGTGTCTTAGGAAAATACTTAAAGATTTGCAAGAGAAACAAGTGAATTATACTCCTCTTCTAGTTGACAATAATTTTGCAATCAAGTTGGCAAAGAATCCTAGATTCCATGATCGAACAAAGAACATCAACAAAATGTATCACCTGATTCAATATCATGTAGAGGCTAAGACAATTCACTTGAGATGTTGTTCCACAAATGAGAAAATTATAGACATCTTCACCAAAGCGCTTGGAAGATAAAAAATTGAGAAGTTCAAAATGATGCTTGGACTCACACACACCCCTTCGGATTAAAGGAGGGATTTTGGACATGTAATCCTTTGTGGTTATGTTTCTTGTAACTATATGTAAATATGAAGAATCATAGGTGATGGGAACAATCACCCGCTTGGGAAGACCAAGATTCATTAACTCGTGTATATATTCACCTATCATACTAATGCAAGATCATCAAAGTGTGGAGTTACGTTTCTGCCCACTCCTGACCTGGCATTTTTAGATTCTTATTCTTTTTTCAAATACTTTAGGCACTCCCTTTCTCTTTTTATATTTCTCATTTCCAAAATTTCATCATCCAAACACAAATATTTATACACATTAATATGAAATTAAAATAATTGTTATTTAAAATAGATTTTCCTATATTCAATCAACAAAGTTTATAATAATAATAATAATAATATTAATCTAATTTTAAGGTCACAGTGAAATTATATGAATTATTAGATTACTAAACTAAAAACCGTATATTCAAATTATATATATAGATTATGGTATTGGATTTAAATTTATAGTTAAATAAAAATTATATTATTGAATTTAAATCAATTAACTTTTAGTTTTTAATGCTTACAAATATCTATTATCTTAAAGAAAGAACCAAAAATCCCAGCATGGGGGAGAAGGTGCCAAAGCTAAAGCCATACTAGTATGGGATTGAGACATACAATGAACAACAAAAATTTTGTAGCTCCATCAAGCAAAAATTCTATCAAGGTAAATCTTGTAGAAAACACATAAAAAAAAGAAAAATTGAAAATTCATGCAAAGTTAATCGGGAGGGGTACCTATCAATATATTCATGCTCTTCCATTTCTACATTCTAGCTGGATGAATGGGTTGTTTAATTGAGGTCGGGGATTTGCAGCTGACAAGGGATGGAATTGGTGGATTCAAAGCCTACTGAAGCGATCCCATATTGTCTATTAAAGGTCGATTGTAACCTAATTTCTTCTAACTGACTGTGGAGAGCGTCAACCTCGTCGTGGAAAGACCAAAAATATTGTCAGTTTTGAATTAAAAGTTTAAGCACCACAAGAACCCAGGACACCAATGTTCTGACTCTCTCCTGAATGGTGAAAATCAGAGAAAAAAGGTCATCAAGTTCATGTTCCAGTTGGAGCAGCCTCGAGTTGGATCCCAAACACTTGTGTGGTATATTGTAGATGTCACCCAGATTTTTCTTCCACCCAATGAAGTAATGTTGGAGACAATGCTGAATTCCAAAGCTAAAATTTGTAATACATTATTTTGTTGCAATATTTGGGGTGAAGTACAATACCTCGTACCTATAAATTGGGCATTGAAATCCATATGTGCTTCCCTTTTTAGAGTATTGGTGTCTGAGAATGAGTAAACTTGGATGGGGGATTTGATTCCAATGGAACATGAGTGATAGGGAGGAGGACGTATCGTGGGAGCACGAGAGCCATCAGTTTCCATGGTGGCTTCATACAAACATAAGTGGAAAAGTCCACACATGTGAGGGAGAATGGGAGAGTGGTACAAGTAGAAGAAAATGTTGCATGGCGACGATGGAAGCAAGATGAGAAGAGTCCCATCCTCGTGAGGTAAAACAAGGATCCCAGAAGGATGACGAAGGAGAGGGGATACAGAAAGGGCAAGAGGTGAGGAAATAATAGGAGAAGGTAAATAAACGATAGGAGGGAAGAGGAAGAAATGAGGAGGGATCGATAGGATGCGGGGAAAAGAGGGAGGAGGTCCACATGTCAAGAAGGGAGGGGGATTGCAAAAGAGAGAGGCCCACTAAAACAAAAATCCAAGGTCATATTCTCAAATCATGGAAGAGGAGCTAAGGGGCAAGGAAAAAACTAATATTACCATCGATGACAAGACAACCAACTTCTCCTTTGAAACCACAATTGACCAAATGGCCTAGAAGTGAATTCAAGTCCCACTTAATATGCCACGGGAGGACTTGATTAAATTCCTTTAGGATTCTCTAGATACGTCTTAATATTGATCTGATGCTCATGTTCACTGGGAGGGTGGAGAGCCTAATATGGCTTATCGTGTTCTTGTAGTCATCCACAACTAAGAGGATTCTCATGTTTCTAGTTTTGGAAATTAGAAGTCCTTGTAAGAGAGCATACACTTCAGCCTGGTTATTGGTGGAAACTCCTAGATTCCACAAGAAAGTGGACTAAATATTCCCTCAAGGGCCATATAGAACCCCTCCCACACCTGCTACCCCAGGGTTTCCTTTAGAGACTTTAACAAATTAGAAAGTGAAGTGATCTTGATCTCATAACCAATTGATGAAATCATAAGTTGAGAGATGAAGATTCCATGATTATCGAGGTTGAGATGGGAGGAGGGAGAAATTTTTAAATGGGAACCTTGGCATCCACTCTAATTCCCAGTGGTAAAGAACATAAGACTTAGAATATCAAAGATCTCTTCTATTGAAATGCTCCAAGAGGAGGCCTACATATTTAGTAGCCACCATTTCTGGAGTAGACTGACTCCCCTAGAACTATCTGTTTCTGGGTAACCAGATCTTCCAATAGACAAAATACGAAAGAACTAACTAGATTCTCTTGAAAATAGGATTGACAACAAAGGATCCATGGTAGGCTTGAGGCCAATGGAAGAGGATATGTTCTATTGAAGAAGGCCATTGTATTCTAAAAACAAGATACTATAGAAAAATGTTCCACATAGCCTTGAAGAAAGGACAGTGTAGAAAAATATGATTAGAGGAATCCATATCAACACAATAAAGAACACACCTGGAAGAGACATGGATGCCTTGCCTTGCCAAGTTTTCCTTGGTGATAACTTTCTAATGCATGAGGATCCAACAAAAGGTGTTTTTTTGGGGAATATTTTTTGCACTCCATATCCCCCACTATATAGGAGATCTCATGGGTAGACTAGACTCTAGAAGGTCTAACTGATATCCCAGTTTGACTATGTATCCAAGTTTTCCCCATCATCAATAGTCTCTTAAATCATGGTGGAGGGGGGAAAATCCATACACCTTAATAAGAAGAGACTTGGAGAGAGGTTGCAATGGGGGTGAAAGGTCTCCCAGATTCCAATCCATCCATCTACCTAATCACTCATCCCAAAGAGAGATGTCATATAATGTGAGATTGTTATGTGAGTCTAACCAATGTTTCAAGGGGATAAGATCTTGCATGTTCATAATGGGAGGAATTCCCATAACGTTGTCCTACCATATTTTTGTTGGCATGTTTTATAGGAAAGCGTGTGCTTTTCATTGATGGAAATAACAACAACATCAATGGAAAACAAGAAAAGCATAAGCTCAGGAGGAGAAGAAAAAAATATGCAGAGACGAGAAAGCTCAGAAGATATAGTAGTTTCCAGAAGCGCAGACGAGGACCAAGTTATCAGGACTTCCAGAAGGATCAAAGGTCGAGGCCTTTGACACTTAGAAATTCTTCCAAGTTGGGAGGACGCATAAGCTCTGGAGGTGGATCGACATTGGTCATTGGATTGAACATTGTGAAGAATCTGGACCGTTAGATCAGAGTCCAGACAGGAGGAATGAGTGCACAAGAGAGGATCATATCCCATCCGTTGGATTTGAGTGCAAAGGACCAACAACCATTACAACTAGTGCAGTTGCAAGGAGGTTACCATTTGGAGAATATCACTTCAGAAGAATTGGCAACTTGAAAGTTGAATTACCCGAAGCCCGAAATCCGAAATGAATGTGGACCATCGGATTTGAAGAAAATGTGATGACTGTCGGATTGAATTAGTGGAAGGAAAGGATAAGTAAGGGCTAAGATTTGAGATCATGATCACCCGAATATCCCTCATTTGTCGGATCGAATTAATTGAAGAGCAAGTTAAACGGGGCTAAAGGGTTGATAATCTGATTATCCGAATACCTGTCAGCCGTCAGATCAAACCCTAATTCTCGTTAGCCGTCGGATCATTTTTGAGTGGAAGGAAAAGATAAGCTAGAAGAGCTGCATCGCAGAAAGATCAGGTCATTGTTCTAATATCCTGATCCAACAAACATCATTCGTTTTAGGTATAAATAAGTGAGGAGGTTAAGCTCTAGAGAAATCACTTCGAGAGAAGAGGTTGAGATTTGAAATCTCCAAAGTCTGGAGACTCGAAGGAGATCTCGACCATTGATCGAGAAAGGGGACATAGAACCATTGATCTGGTTGAAAGGCCAAATTCCCAAAGTGAACAAGGACTGTTGATGTGATGAGGGACACATGTCAGTGGATTGTCAACTTCGAAAGTTTGGCATATGGGAAAAGTGTCAGTTTGAGATTTGAAATCTATGAAGTTTGGAGACTCGGAGAGATGAAATGAATCCTCGACCGTTAGATCATCCGAAGTAAACTTCATCTGTTAGATCAGTCTAAAGTGGAAGGATAGGATAAGGTAAAGGGTGCGCTAATCCCAATGGCCAAAAATTGGGGACTTAGATCTACGACTGACAGAGCATATCAGACCGAGCCCCCCCCCCGAGATTTCAGCCTTTAACTGTGGCGAGGGGGGTCCGAGTTGGTGGTATTTTCCATGTGGGACCTTCATATGTGTCACCCTCCCGTTAAATCGGATCCCCCTTGCTCATTACCACTTACTGCCTCATACCTCCTCCGAGTAAACCACCAAACCATTCATACATACCACCTTCATGTTTCGACGTCACACTCCACTACCGCGCTTTGCCTTCACACTCCACTACACTGCTACACATCTCACCCACGTCAACAAACCACCTCAATAAGGACATGAGTCGTCCGATATGAAAGATCACTTCAGGTATATTATCAACAGGCGATCATAGTACAATGGAAGGATAGTGTAAGTTTGAAAAGTTGAAATCCCGAAGTTTCGAAGGGAAAAATTCTGGCAGTCATCCATCTCCATGTTTGATTAAGTTCTAGCCTTCAGATTGAACAATGAAAGGATGAGTGTAAATATCAAATCTGAACCGTTCGTTCAGGAGCACCATTAAGATCATGAGATCAAAGGTCCCGTCGCATTGCAGGGCTAGAACATGCTCGGGTCTTAATTTTTCATGAGCAGGCTGCAATTGAAACCACTGTTTTAGCGAAAGGATGCGTGGAAGCTCGTAGTGAATTGAAGGGAGAAAAGTGGGTTTCCCTCAAAACTCCTATGGACATTCCCGCAATCACATGGTCACGTGAATTTCATAGCCCAAGGTCATATCAAGAAATGGAGCTAGCACTCGCTAGACCGAGATCGGGAAGCGCCTTTTAAGTAGGCATTTGGTCACTGTCAGTGATCACATGAAGGAAGGGGCTTAGAAGTCAAAGAATCCAAATATGAATGACTATAACTGATAGAGAAGACTAAGAGTTTCGACTACTAAAGAAGCCAAAGAATCTCAGGAAAAGGACCACTGATGATGAACACATTCAGCATAACCACCAGAGAAGACGAAGAGTTTCCATGATGATCATGCAAAGGACTCGGTGTGTCAAAGACATGCATAACATAGAAGAGGAGGTTTATTCTCTCGTTATCTATGCAGTGGGGAGGATGAGATGCAGTGAACTATCTGAAGGATAGAGCAGTGACACAGTGAAGAGAATGAAAAGGCATAGCGCATCAAATCGACATGGCGCACAAAGCATAAAATGAAAAAGAACGGAAAGTGCATGGAAGGAGAGGAAAAAGACACTGATGCAAGAAGAGCAGAGAAGTGTAGCAGAACAATGATGAGAGGAGGTAGGGAGGTGCTGGTGAGGACTATTGTCCTCAGAGTTTCAAGTGGGTTCTTGAACATAGGGAGTTGTAGATTCCATCTGGTTGCAGCCAGAAAAACCAAGGTGGTAGGGAGGTGCAAGGGAGAACTATTGTTCTTTGTTATATAGGTTGGTGCCTGTGTGACTGGAAGTTGGTGCTGGAACACTCAGGGAGTTGGTGCTTCCTTCTAATGGGTGCTAGAGAAACCAGAGGGTTTGTGCTCTGAGAAAGTTGTTGCTTGTAAAACAAAGGTTGTAGCCTCAAGAGGAGTTTGAGCTCATAAGAATGATAATGTACAGAAAATAAATATTACTTATCATATAAAGAAGAAGAGTTTTTTCCCTTTATGGGTTTCCTCAGGAAATATCTATCTCTGTATATTTCATGTGTGTCATTGATGTTGAATATTCTATTGCTTACTTCCCTGCATTATTGTGAACGTCATTGAGTGTTATATAAAGAGTTTAAAATGGGCATAATTGTTTAAGCACAGTGACAACTGATTTACCCCCCCTCTCAGTTGTTCAACAATTTTAATTTCTTTTCCATTCCTAGGAGTCCAAGTGAGATTAGATGAGAGAATAGGGAGTGAAACATGGAGGAGTTGCCATATTCCAGAGAAAGCATAGGGAGAAGGTGGGTCATCTGTAAGGTAGCTAGAGAGGTAGTGGGGGGGGCCCAGAGGGCCCATAGTGATAATAGTGGAGGTCATTCAATGTAAGGTGGACTAGGTCCACTAAATTATTAAATAAGACCCACTTTGGTAGTTAGATATAATAAATGAGTAATTAGATATAATAAATGTAAGAGGACTTCTTAGAAGATTCTACTTCTAGAAGATTCCTCCTCTAGAATGTTCTTAGGTGATGGTAGCACTATATAAAGGGTTCAAACAATGTATTGGGGCTTATGAGAAGTATTGTATTTGGAGGCGGTAGCTCAATAGGAGGATGTCTACGCCTCAAAGAGGCAAGTGAACAAGAGAGGATCCCTTCCATAATAGGATCCATTATGCAGTGTGCCTACCTTAAGAGTTTGATAGTAATAAAGACGATTTTTGTATATTGTTCTTGTATATCTATTGTGGTGCTTTTGTATTCAGTCTTCGGTTCTTAACAATTGGTATGAGAACTTTCCTTGGCAGTTATTGTGGGCAAATATTTTTTAATTTTGTAGATTTTGTTTTGGAGAAGAAAAAAGGGGCCGACATTCCAAAAATTTTAGTATATTTATATGAAAAATTTGCAGAAACAGGTTGTAGATATGAGTTCCTCTCGAGAAAAACACCAAGTTAAAAAAAATTCATCCAAAAGCGAATTAGGGAAGTCAATATATTGAAGTTTGAAAATCTGCAAATTTTTAGGGAGACTTTTTCTTTTGACATTGGTTTTATTTTATTTTATTTCTATAGCATTTGGAGGCTGAATTTGTCAAAATAAATTACGAATCTGGGTTTCTCTCACAATTTCACCCAATTTCAAAAAGAGAATCAGCCCAAACGGAGTCAGAAAGTGAAGTTATGAGCATTTTAAATTCAACAGTTTCGAGAGGGTTTTCGGAAAAAACCCGCGCGATTTTCTGCATTAAGTTATTGTTCTATTTTTTGGGTTTTATGATGGATGTGGGACCGAAGAGTTCACAGGGGGTGCTTTCAGGATGGCTATTATCACTCCTCAAACCCTCAAAGGGGAATTCTTGAAGCATTCAAATCCAAAATTGTATGACACATTGGATGCTAGAGTGCATGACCTGCAAAATGGCCTCAATGATGGTTTCGTAGTATTCAATATTAATTGGATAACATGCATGAGCTATTTCTTATGGAAGACATCAAGAATGAATATAATAAAGAAATATATACTTGGTATGATTTAGAGCCGGTGTGATGATTGGTATATATGGATAGTTGTCATTTACAGGTTCAACCACTTTCATATTTTATTTGATGACTCTAATCCACCTTACGTGGAGTGTAACATCAATGTAACAAATCGAGAGCCAATGATTGTTACCAGTGTCCATCCTACATAATCTCTGGTGGTGTTATTCCTTCCAGATTCTGTTAAGACCCTTTTCCACTATGTGGATGGATATTCTTATTTGGATCCACATGATAGGTGTCAGTCTTTTGGAGCATCATTTGAGTTGGTTATTAGGTTCCAAATCTTCTGAGGAGTTCACACTTGAGCACTTGGACATGGAACCCAGAACTTTAATGGTGGTTGGACTACTTTAGCATGGTGGCTTTCCCTTTCTACATGGGACCTTTGTTCTCCAATCTTCTTCAACATAGTCCCACAATTATCACTTGGGACCACAGTATATGGTTGTACATCAAGCGTTGAGGACAAGCCTTTCATAAAGAGGCGAAATGTAGGTAGCTAGAGGAGTAGTGGGGGGGCCCAGAGGGGCCCATAGTGATAATAGTGGAAGTCATTCAATGTAAGGTGGACTAGGTCCACTAGGGTAATAAATAAGACCCACTGGTAGTTGGAGAAAATATAATAAGTAAGGTAATTAGATATAATAAATGTAAAATGACTTCTTAGAAGGTTCTACTTCTAGAAGATTCCTCCTAGACTTCTTAGAGGGTGCTACTTCTAGAAGATTCCTCCTCTAGAATGTTCTTAGGTGATGGTAGCACTATATAAAGGGGTTCAAGCAATGTAATGAGACATGAAGAGAAGTATTGTATTTGGAGCGGTAGTTCAATAGGAGGATTCCCCCTCGAAGAGGCAAGTGAACAAGGGAGGATCCCTTCCATAATAGGATCCATTGTACGGTGTTTCCCTACCTCAAGGGTTTGATAGTAATAAAGGAGATTTTGCATATTGTTCTTGTATATCTATTGTGGTGCTTTTGTATTTAGTCTTTGGGTTCATAACATCATCTAGGCATCTCAATAAGGATCTAGGGAAATATTTTCGATTTAAACATTTTTCCACCATTCCTTATGGCCAATGACTAGCCTCCATAAGATATTGGCATCAAGGGATTTATTCATTATGGTGGGATCTTGAACCAGAATCCCACCATTATATTTAGGGGCCAGTACCACATTCCAACTCACTAGGTGAAACATTTTAGATTTGGTTTTGCTTCCCTAAAAAAGGAATCTGCACATTTCTCGAGCAAAGGCAAGGCAAAAGGAGGCAGGAGAAAGAAAAGTGGAGAACTGGAAAATCGGCAAGGCACTTAAAATAGAGATTATGAGAACAATTATGCTAGATGGATTGAGCCAATGTGATCCTCATTGAGTGAATTTGCATTTTATTTTATCTAAGGTGGGATACCAAGAGGATGAAGTCAAAGGTTTCAAGCTCAAGGGAATTTCTATATATTTAAATGATTGCCATTTTTCATGAAAAGGGAAGTCGAAAATCCTCTATATTTCTCTAGTATGATTGAGGCTAGTATTCCAAGTGAAGAATTGTATTTTGGCATTGTTAATTATACCCCTATAAGTAATCATGAATATATCTATAATCACTTTGAATTTGATGGCAAGGAGAGAAAAATCTACACTGATGAGAAGGGTGTTATCAACAAATTGGGAAAGGTTGAGCCTTTTAGTACCCCTCACAATTTTAATTCAAGGAATGGATTTTTCTTTTGTAGCATGCCCTAATGATCTGCTGAGCTCTCTCCAACCATCAGAATGTACAATAGGTGTGAGAGGGGGAAGCCCTAGTGCATCCCTCTAGAGGTACATAAGAAGAGGGTGAGGAATCCATTGACAAGGGGGGTGATCTAGGGGGGAGAGAAGTAGGAAACGACCCATTTGAGGAAGAATTCATCAAAGCCAAAAACAATTACGACTTCTAAAGGGAATCTATGCCTTACCCTATCAAAGGAATGAGCCATGTCTAGCTTGATTATCATTCCTTTTTCCTTTCTTATTTTTCTATAGTGAATGGCTTCCTAGACAAGGATAGTGCTGTCAATGTTCTATCTTTTTTCTACAAATCCTCCTTGATTGCAGGAGGTGAGCCTAGATATAAGAGGTTTTATTCTCTTCGCTATGAATTTTGAGATAATTTTTTAAGAGATAGTACAAAGCAAAATAGGCTTGAATCTAGATAACTAGGAGGGGTTTACCTCTTTGGGGACAAGGTATAAGAAGGAGGAATTAGTGTTTCCACCCATGTGAGATGATTTTTTAACATACCTCACCCACCAACTAAGTCAAATTTGATAGTGTTCCAGTATATTTTATAAAAGTGGGTAGATAATCCATCTGGCCCTGATGCTTTATCAAGTCCCATTTGTTGGATGAATTTAAGGATTTTAGATTCTTCCAAAGGATCCAAGAGATATTTGTTGTATTGTTGATTGATAATTTGAGGGATGTGATTCGACAGTTGAGTGATATCAACCTGTTGAGAGGGAGGTGGCTCAAAATTTAAAATTTTCAAATCATGAAAGGCTTTCTCTTTAACTTGGGAAAAGGAAGAAGCATTCATCCCATCAGATTTCATAATTTCATTGACATTATTCTTCCACAATCAGGCTCTGTCTTTTCTATGAAATAACTTAGTGTTCATGTCCCCTAATTTGAGCCATAGGATCCATGATTTAGAGGCCAAGTTTCTCGCTCCACTCTAAGGACATTGTGGTATTGTTTGAAGGCCTATTGTTGTTGTTGTAATATTTCCCCTCTAACTATCCCCCATTCCATATTCTCTTGATAGGCCTCAAAGTTTTTGAGTAGGGAGGAAGTTTTCAAGGAAGGATATTTATAGACATGTTTAACCCATTCCTTGAGATATACTTTATTCCTTTTCAAATTATGTTCCCAAATGTGAACAAGGGATCACGTGACCTAGTAACTCCAAGAATTGGAAATTAAGTCAAAGAAGGAGGGATATTGAGCCCATAAGAGATTGAATCTGAAGGATATCGGGCCAAATTATTCAATATAGAACATAATCAAAGTGATTTTTTGGCGGTTAGAACCTCCCCAAGGCAGAATGAATGAATATCATGAGAGGTTTCCATCAAAGAAGGAATTTCTTATGATAAATATATCTAGTTAGGTCACAATATGACCTGGTCCCGTGTGCCAATTTGTCCAAGTGTATCTACAATTATAAGGTTTAATATCCAAAAGATCCATGATGGAGATGAGGTCCTCCATTTGTTCTCTCTATGGGTTATTATCACTTTGTAATTCCTAGAGGTTGTCAAGGGTAGAAGAAATTGACAGAGGTAACTATCAAAACCACTTTTGAAAATGGGATCTAGCCTTGCCAGTTTTAGAGAGGGATCTCTCTATAAGATTTAGATTGGCTTAAATTTTAGATATTAGGCTAGTTATGACAGTCCAAATTTATTTGTTTTTTTGTAATGGTTGGCAGAAATGATGCATTAACTTTCCATTGGGCTATGGGGTCTGTATTAAAGATGAGAATTAGATTCATATTTTTATGAGGTTTCTTCACAGGGAAGGGTGGTAAAATTGTTGGATCTATTGAGATTAAATGAGATGGAAAAGATAGAAAAGGCATGAGAGTCCACTAAGAAAAGGAGTAGTTAAGAATTCCCTTATTCAATTTCAGATGAAAACAAATAAACCATTAAAATACTAGAGACAGAGTATATAAGATAAATTCTATTCTATTGACTTCCTTTTACTGATTAGAAATTGAAATACATAAATGATCACTGAGAATAGGAAAACATTCAACAAAGAAAGAGAGACATCACCAACAATCTGACACAAGAATCTTGTGAATAGCTTATTTTATTACGGGTCGATCCTTTGAAAAGATTACACAATAGCTCCTGGTGCAAAAATCAACCCTCAATACTTCGAAGGAAGAATGATTTATACACTAATTTACATTTTATCCTGTCATAAATGAATAGGGTATTATGGAGAAAATATCTAACTAATTAGATCTGAAATTACAAAAATATAGGAATTATGTTGATCTCCTCGAATCTTTGGTGTTGATTCTGTGGATGTAGTTGGTGACTCATTATATTTGACTTGACTGTCTGCTCTATGCTGACTCGAACCTCAAAATTACCTTTACTCTAGTAAAGAACATAAATCTTCCCTTCGATTTTTACTAGGGATGGAAACCTTGAGTAACTTTCTGTATATCTCGTCCATCTCAGTATATTTGGAAAAAGTGGGCTTTGTGATGAAAATATGTTTAATCACATGCTGGATGCTCAGGTCCAACTGTAATGTTTCTATGAAATATTTTCCTGTAATGCTTCCCTGTATACCTGCAAACTTGGAACTATCCTTTGCCACTGCACTGATCTTCTGCTTGTAATATGACAGAGTGATGAGCTTGTCATTGAGTACTAGCAGTCCAGGAAGAACCTTCATGTGTAGTACCTCAATATTGCTAAAAAATATCTGAACTCCAATGTCCATCACCTAAGCCTTCTCCTCTAGCTGCAACATTAATCCTTTCTTGACCTCAAGGATAGTCTATGTCCTGTCTTCAATCTCCATTGTTTCCAACTCCTGGTTGTTTTTGGAGTTTAGGAATCTAATGAGCTCAGTGGCATTTGTAGGTCTTTCTCCTATCTCTTCTCTTATTTTCCCAATTGCTTCTCTGGCATTCTGTACCATTTCATGTTGTTCAAAGATGATCTATATGAATGGCCATATTTCTACCATAGATTTGTTGATATACACCCAGATTGTTTCCTTGGCCTCAGATAAGGTCTTTGCCATGAAAGTCTCCTTCTAAAAATACTGTAGTTTTTGATTGAGTATCTGAGACTTATGCATTTCTGCATGATAATTGGACTAAAACAAAGACTTTAGGTCTTGGAGGTTTTTAACTTCTTGCAATTTTTTGATCTCCTCCCCTTGAAGGGACATGTCTTTCATAGACTTCACAATCTTCTTAGAAGCATCTAGAACTTGCATTGGGATGGATGATGGAATCTCTATTGTTGTATCTTCTTCTTGTTGAAACAAAGCTTAAATTTTTCGTTCCTAAGGTCTAGATTTTTATTTTGTAAGGTTTTGACTTTCCTTAAAGAAAAATTTCATCATTCCTGAAATTCGCGATACCTTTTTATTTATTATTTTTGAATAAAGAACGGATAAAAGTTTACCAAAATATAAAATTTACAAAACTCTTCGAAAAATTATTTAAAAAGAGTATAATTTTAAATTTTGCCAGTTTTTCAGTCAAATGTTAAAGAAATCGGGATTCGGGGTTTGACGTAAACAAATTTTAATGCAAATCAAATTGCGAAACCCCGATCCCCGATTTCCCGATACCTTAAGACTTAATTAAAACATAAATTACTTAATTCTCAATTAAAAGGGTTTAAAAGTTAAGTTAATCACGTCGCGATATCGGGATTCGCGATTCAATAAGATCACATAATCTTGTCATTGTGTTTCCCGATTTCCCGATTTCGCGATACATTTGATCCTTAAGTAAATATACGAATTAATCTAATGTCTGCTAAGAATGATTAAGAGTTAAATAATTACATCGTGATTTCAGGATTCGAGGTTCTATGAGACGCGTGTTTCTTGTCATCCTATTTCCCGAAATCCCGATCACCAAAATCCCGACTCATAATTCACATTTGAAATAAACTATATCTGTTTTGGCCTTAATCTTAATTACTGAGTTGATTAAGATAAGTTAAATCATGCTTTAAAGAAACGGGTCATCGCCATTTCGCAATTCCATGAGAGCATGATTCACGTCATCAGATTTCCCGAAATCCCGACTTCCGATTTCCCGATTAATGAAATCTCGAAAATATTGAATCTTAAATAATTAACATGCAAAAAACGTTTAATTTTTAATTAATACATCACGATTTCACGATTTCGCGATTTTGGCAATCGGGTTTACTTCGATGACATATCTTTCAACATCAAGAATGCTGAAACCCTGAAAAGTCATGTTTTCAGACTTAACTCATGATTAACACTGATAAATCATCTTTCTAAACAGATTTTAAAGTTAATCTTTCTTTGAATGTTCATTAACGCGTCGTTGTCCGATTAAGTAAGTTTCTATTATATTTGAAAACACCGAGAAAGCCTAAGTACGGACATTAAATGCATATCTTCGAAAATATATTTTGCATTAAGAGCTTTAACTTTGTAACAGAGGTACAAATCTCAATATTTTTATGATATATTCGAAGTAAACGTTCGAAACGTCTGTATTTTCTTTTCAAAGCTAAGTTTTTAATCCACTCTCTGTGACAGGTTTTCAAGTTACACGCAGAGATATGGCACCCAAAAAAGCACCGAAGAAAAACGAAGACCAACCTGAAGGTGATATTGTCTCCGATACTACTGCATCCGGAGTACACTCCGTCAAATCGTGGACTGGAATTTCTGAAAAGCTGGAGGATGAGCTTAAATATGCAGACCTTGATTCAGAAAATCATCTCCGAGACATTGCTGAGTCTGAGCTTCATAAGGTTGCTGCACGTCCGAGGTTGGTAACATATACCGATATGATCTGCTGGGCTCTAGATAGGGTGGACATCTCGACAAGAAGCATTCTGAACGAGAAAGGAGCTATCATCGGTTCATTCAGGACTGAGCACATTCAAGTAATGTATAAACTCTCACCCAATTATAGACACACTTTTAATGTTGAATTTGTAGTCGAGTTTCAAAGAAAGGAATATGTTGAAGGAGGCTAGACTTATGCTGACATGATTAGACGATGGGTGAGGTCCGAAGAAAATTTTATTGCCGATGCTAATGGGATTTATGCTTCGGCCTCTTTAAATGAATATATGGTTTACCCAACCATGATGTTATGCATACTTTTCAGAAGAAAAGATCCCTATCACTTTCATGCAGACTGGACACCCTTTTTAGAGGAAGTTTCAGAAGGACGTAGTTTTAACTGGCATAAAATTTTGTCAGATAACCTCACACAAGAGGTTGTAAATTACAAAGCAGCCAAGTCAAAAGGACAACCAGTGTCTTTTTATATGTCTGGATATATTATGGATGCCATTTGTTTTATGACTCCTTTTCCATTAATGAATTGGAGTTGGAATGTTTCTTGCCCAGAGCCTATTCATAAATACCACTCAGCTCTCTGCGAAGAAAATGCAAAAGATGTTGTTTTATGATGTTTGTCATTATGTAATTATCCCTCTGCACAAAATATTCTTTGGATGTGAACCCCCTCGCATTTTTGACGCAGTCATAGAAAGCCTCAAATCAATTGCCGACTGGTTTATTGAGGAAATTTTTTCCTATGTTAGGGTTTATGGCTGTTCAATTCCGTCTCACAGACTCCCGAAATTCTTACCAGATAGATTGGTATGTAGATAAGTGGCTCATTAGTTAGCCAAGGGTGGTATTGGGTTAGAATTAAAAGCCCTTCAGAAAAAAGCATGGCCATCTTTCCCTGTTCATATCGGGAAATTTACTTTATCAAACATAGGTCATTCTAAAGTGGAGGCCGAGTCATTGGAGGAAGTTAAATTAGTAAACATCGAGCACATAAAACATGACCCTTACCAAATAATTAGTCGGCATTACATACATTGTAATTTAAAAGCATATGAACATGAAGTTTCAGTTTATGATGATATTTTCAAAGATGTTAAATCTTATGAGGAAGTGCAGAACATGGTACAAGCCTTACCACCTGACTCACAGGCTGGGTTTACATCTTTTCAAAGACATAGGCGAAGCTGCCTGCCGAAGATTTTACAAGGTGAAATATCGACTTCATTGCCCGAACAGGAAGAAACCCCTCCAGGGTTTGAAACTGATACTCAGGATAAATCAAATGACAAAGATAAGTTGAAGGATTCTGAAACACCTCCTCAAAATATAGAGGGTTCTCAGATAAAAGAACCAGGGACAGATAAGGGAAAATGACTGGAAACAAGTCCAATAATTCTTGATGATATTCCAGAAAAAATTGGAGTAACTGCTTCAAACGAACTTAGCAGTCCTATCACAACTTTGACTCCATTACAGTCAACTTTCGGAACCCCTCATGAAGGATTTCTATACGTCAGTGATTCAGAGCCGATTTCAAGAGATGAAATCCCCCCATTTGATTATTTTTTCAGCAAAAAACGAAGAGCAGTTTTGAAACAAGAAATCCATCCAAGAGGAGAAGGAACGATCAAAAGGCATAAAGTTATCATTGATGGGAAGAAACTCAAGGATGGAGAGTTCGCTACAGAATTAGCAGGAACAATGGGTGCTATAGCATCAGCTAATATATATTCTATGGGAAACCTAACAACTATGCTTGAACAGAAGGATCAAGAAATAATTCAGTTGCAAGACAGATTAAATGAAAATGAAAGAAATATTGGCTGGGGAATACAGAAGGGTTTAGAACAAGCTAGACTCAAAGATATGCAAGAAATCCAAAATTTTAATAAAAACTTGGATGAGGCAAAACACATGATACAGGTCACTCAAGAAAAGGTTCAAAAGCTGGGAGAAGAAAATAAATTTTTGCAAGACAAGATTATTTCTATTTCTAACCAGGTAATTGAAATTGAAAATTTCAGGACACAGGCATCAGAGATATATCTAAGAATAGAAGAAGAACAACAGAAAGTATTTTGTAATCTGGAAATAATCCAGAACTATTTTCAGGAATCAAATAGGTCCATGGAAAGGGTGTTCCAAAACGAAAGAGAAGCGAAAGCAGCAAGGACTATTTTTCAGAAAGTAGTGGCTTCCTCATTAAAAGATGAAATTGGAAAAAATCAGAAATTATCTATTTCTGAACAGGTAAAAGGGGATATAATGATAAAAGTCTGGGAATCAAAATTGGCTGAATATAAAAGAATCACAAAATAAGTTAACGAAGACTGTAAAGGAATCTTCAATCTCTTTGAAAAAGATTCATTAAATATCGGGACAGATGGTTGTTCTAGGTTATTAGGAGAAGTCAACATTGCCAGGCATTAGCTGAAGTCAAGAGAAGAACTCGAAGAAAAGAAAGCAGAAATTTCAAATATTAAATTGGTGAACATTACAGAAATCAATAAGTGGATGTTAACTTCAAGTTTAAGGTTGAAAAATGTTGAATTCACAGAGAAAACGATAGAAAGTCGGTTGCCAGATTTACAGAGAAGATTTTTCTCTTTTGAAGCAAATGAGATATCTGAGGCTCCCAGGATCTTAGTAAATTTTTTGGGAAAATGTGTTCAATGCATTGAAACAGAGAAAGAAGGTTCGTCAACGCAAATTTAAAACTTTTTAAATGTTTTAATTTATTAGAATTTTGAAAGAAATTGTAAACGATTGACATTATTTTATGTAACCGTAATATTAGGAAGTTGGTTATTTAGCAATGAGAAACTTTGATAGAAATGTATAAATATAGTTTCAAAGGGAAGAGAAAGGGCTTCAGAAATTTTGGAGATAGCCATTTTTGTAATTTCAGTTTTGAAGTTCATCGGAATATAAATCCCAAACGAGATTCTGGATCCTGCAATTTTGTAACTATGTGTCTTCCCCTGTTTATCATGCTTTGTTAAATTTTCCTTTTAAATGTTTTTCTAACAAGTAATCGATTTGAATTTATATACATTGTTGTTTATTATTTCAGATTGGTTTGGATGTTGAACGTGTTACAGTCTTTCCTCTGAAATTAATTTAGTAATTTTAAGACCTGTAAAACCTTCTATTCCTTAATATTTAACTCAGTTAGAAACTTTGTTTTTTTTCTTTATCATCGTCAATAGAAATATAAGATTCTTTCTTGATAAAAGCCTTATATTTCTCTGTATTGTGTTTCGTTGTTTACAATTTCAAAATTGTTACAAAACCAGGAAACGTCCTTGAATGTGTTTTTACATTACTGTTTTAGATTTTAAAATTGTTTTTATTGATCTCATCTCTGGAAATCTGAAGTAACCAAATGATCAAAACCCTTTAAAAAAAAAAACCTTTAAAACTTTATCATCCATGACTGTCCCTAGTAGCAGACAACCTAACGTAGAACCGGGCCTTCAGGATCAAACCAACATTGCCCTAAGTTTATTTAATACTATTTTACAAACAACGACTAATAGGGATGAGTTAGAATGATCATGGGCTGCTATTGAGCGAGACATTAGCATCCAAGAGCAACAAGAAGTAAGACATAGACAATTGAGAAACTGAATCTGTTCTGATCTTTCTTTAATCCCTTATTTCCAAATATTTTCTTTAAATCATTTACGGATGCCTTGACGGTATGTTTTATAGCCTTAAAACATAAACTCAGGAAGAACATCTTTTTGGCGCCGTTGCCGGGGATCGAAGAAATGAATTATTTCCCTGGGAAGAACGACATTGACATTTTCTGCTGTTGATAGTGAACAAGAACATAAAAATTTCTAAGGCTATATTATTTTTCACTTGGTGACTCCACACTAAATAAACTGGCTAGTAGCCGTAAGAACACCAGAAAAAACCCAGATAGTAAACAGACCTCGCCAGTCTCTAATCCGGATAAAATTTTAAAATCACGAAAATCAATTAAACAAATCCTTTTATCAACTTATTCTATAGATCAACCTAACTTTACACAATCAACCTCATCGGAAACTTTTGAACGATCACTTTCACTTCCCCCCTCTTTTGATACTTTCTCATTTCCCAAAGTTTTGTCTCTAGTTTTTCGAGAATCTTCTTCACACACTGTCCCAACTTCAGTCCCAAATCTAACCATGGCGGCACAAGGAGGTGTTGGAGCTGGAGGTGGTGCTCCTGGAGGTGGTCAAGTACCACTTCCTGGGATTTTTGCCAAAGTGGCTGCTAGATATGCTCCCCTCATTCTTCTCGTTCCTCTTCATGATCTCCCTGAAAACTATATGAAGAGCCTCCCGAAATTTACAGGGGAGGGTGATTTGACTGCACAAGAACATATAAACTTTTTCGATCAATTTGCAGATATACTTGGAATAGAACATGAAGATGTTTATTCTAGATTACTTGTTCAAACTTTTGAGGGACAGGTGAGAACTTGGTTTTGATCCTTATGAGATGGATCATTAAGATCCTATGAAGAGCTTGAGAGTGCATTCATCAGACAATGGGGTGAGAGGAAGGATCACCTCTACTATCTAACCTAATTCGGAGCCCTCAAAAAGAAAAATTCTGAGTTAGTTCTAGAATTCACACAAAGGTTTAATAAATTATACAATAAAATTCCAGCTGAATTTAAACCTTCACAAACTACAGCAAAAGTGACTTTTGCTGGTGCTTTTGATCTCGAATTTTCTTTACTATTGAGAGAAAGGAGATCATTAGATCTCTCTAAAATGCAGGATGATGCAGTTGAAATTGAATCCAATATGATGGCATCAGGGAAGCTTAAAGCAAAGACCGAAAATGTAAATAAAGAAAATAAAAAATTCAAAGAACAAGGTGGACCTTCAGGGTCAGGAAAATCTTCTGGAGATAAATTAGAAGACATGTCTAGGGTCATTCGAGAACTTTCAAATAAGATCTAAAAAATGGAACTAGAAAAAACGAAAAGGGATAATTTTTCCAGAAAAGATTTTCGGAAAAATCCTGAACCTCAAGGACCATATAAAACCATGAAAAATGAAGATCAAAAAATTCAAGCACCCTTTAAAAGTGAAAATTATATTGGAGAGGAAGATTTGGGCAATTTTGAAGAATTGGATGAAGATATTAGTAATCTTGGTGATGATAATAAGTCCCCTTATTTATCTGGACAGGATTATGAAGCATCTTTGATTAAAGAAAGTACATCAGAAAAACAGGTTAACAATAATATCACTAATGATTTCACATATCAAAATATTGCAGATGATATTATTGCTGACTTACAAGGAAAATACAATCTAAGACCAAGAAATAAAAATTTCCCTAATGTTCAAACAAAGAAGGGTTTGTTAAGAAATGATACCGATGAGGTAAATCCAAAAGTTGCAGATAAACAGTCTGCAAAAAGAAATACAACTGATACCCACCCTGTATAGTTAGAACCGGTAGGAACACCCCCTGTAAATACACAAGCTCTGATAAAAGAAAATAAGGTTACATCTCAACGCAAAAATGAGAAAAAAGGTATGGAAGCCCCAAACATTGAGAATGACAAGGCTCTGGGAAACTTTAATTTGGAAAATGAAATAAGTAAGATCAAAATTCCTATCCCCCTTGTTGAATTAACAAAAAATCCAGTATACCGAAAACAAATCGCTAAAATGATAAATTTTTCTGAAGATAAAAGTCAGGCCGACGCTATTAACTTAGAAGATGATAAGCCTATCCTATTTTTCGGTCCACATGTCGAAGGTGCAAGAGATACAGTGGCTCCTTTTTATATTACACTAACTCTTTTTGACCACCTTTTACATAACTGTATGTTGGATTCTAGAGCTTCCCATAATGTTATGCCAAAGGCAATAATGGAAAAACTTGGTCTCGAAATCACAAGACCATATGGTGATTTGTACTCTTTCGATTCAAGGAAAGTTAAATGCATAGGAATGATTAAAGACCTAGTGGTAAGTTTGGCCCAGATACCTGCTAAAAGTATCCTTATGGATGTAGTAGTCGCTGATATCCCCCCAAAATATGGAATGCTATTATCAAGATCATGGGGTGCTAATCTTGGAGGATCCCTTCAGCTAGATATGACATATGCTACAATCCCTGTTTTCGGAGGCCAATTCACTTGTCTTTACAGGGAGACTCGGTTGGAATTCACTGTAAGTGACCCAAATAATCCTAACAATCATCCAGTTTATATTGCCGACCAAGATTTAGGAAATTGTATATTATCTTTAGATGATGATTTTGAAGTAGATGTAGGTGATAAATGTACAGAAGAAAAAATTGAAAAAAAAGAAATAGAGAAAAATGTATATAATACTGGTATATGGAAAATGTATTTTGATGGTGCATCCTCCTATCTTGGAGCTGGGGCTGGAGCACTTCTTATTGCTCCTGACGATCAATTTGTTATTCCTTTTTCATATAGGCTCCAATGGTATATAGATTGTACAAATAATGTATGTGAATATGAAGCTCTAGTACTTGGATTAGAAGCTGCTAGAAGGATGAAAATTAAGAATATTGAAGTCTTTGGTGATGCTGAATTAATTATAAAACAAGTAAATCGGAAATATCAAGCTAAGAATCCTAGATTACGGTCTTATAGAAATTGTGTCTAGGATTTAATTGAGAATTTCTTTACTTCTGTGAATTTTCATTTCATCCCTAGATCCGAAAATCAATAGGCCGATGCTTTAGCCAAAGATGCATCAACTTTTACACCCCCGACTGCTTTTAATTTAAAATATCATATAAAAATGAGACATCACCCTTAAATACCTAATAATATACAACATTGGCAGGTTTTTGAAGACGACGAGCAGCTTAGAAAATTTCTTGAATCATTAGACAAATTTGCAAAAACATATAATGATCAGGAGAATCAAAATGATCCTATTTGGATCATGCAAGAAGGGGAAGATTCTAAATAATTTCACGATAAAATTGCTAACCACTGGATGCTTGTTCTTAAGAACAACCAAATTCCCAAAGGTCTAATCCCTTTGGAAAGACTCTTTAATAAAGATGACATTCCTTCTAAAACTACTCTACAACCTCAACTAGAGGAGGTTGAAGATTGTAACATAGGAACCGAAGATAACCCCAAAATGGTTAAGTTATCTAAATTTTTATCAATAGAAAACAAAAACAAATACACAAAGTTGTTAAAAAAATATAAAGATGTGTTCGCATGGTCATACAAAGATTTGAAAACATATGACACTTCTGTGATAGAACACAAAATACCACTTAAACCAGGTGTCAAACCTTTCAAACAAAAACTCTGACAATTTAACCCGATTTTATTACCTGTTATTGAACGAGAAGTTAAAAAACTTCTAGACGCTAAGATTATTATTCCCCTAAGATATTCTGATTGGGTAGCTAATCTAGTCCCAATTAGAAAGAAAAATGGGGGAATCAGATTATGTGTTGATTTCAGGAATCTTAATAAATCTTCTCTTAAAGATAATTATCCTCTACCTAAAATGGACCACGTTCTTGAAAAAGTAGTAGGGGCTACTATAATGTCCATGATTGATGGATTTTCAGGTTATAATCAAATTGCTGTTAGTGAGCCTGACAAGGAAAAAACCGCATTTACCACTCCTTGGGGCACGTTTATGTATGATAAAATGCCGTTTGGACTAATGAATGCAGGAGCTACTTTTCAACGCGCGATGGATATTGCTTTTGTCGGCGAACGGGACAAGTTCGTAGTCATATATCTGGATGATCTTACTATTTTTTCAAAATCAGATGAACACCATATGATTCATCTCAAACAAACATTTGAAAAATGCCGCAGGTTTGGTCTATCCTTAAATCCTAAAAAGTCTCATTTCGCTATGCAGGAAGGCAAGTTGTTGGGTCATATAGTATCCCGAGATGGAATCGTGATTGATCCTAAAAGAGTAGAGGCTATAGATACAATAGCTATTCCTAGGAATGTTAAAGAAATTCAATCATTTTTAGGAAAAATAAATTTCTTGAGAAGATTTATTCCTAACTTCACTGAAATTGTTAAATTGATTACAGATATGCTCAGAAAAAACAGCGAAGTAAAGTGGACAGCAGAAGCTAAAGCATCCTTTACCCACATTAAGAAAGTTATAAGTGAGGCACCAGTACTAGCGAGTCCAGATTATCTTAAAGATTTTCTCATTTTTTCATTTTCCTTTGAACATACGCTTGCTGCTGTACTCCTTCAGAAGAATGAAGAAGGTTTCGAGCAACCCATAGCCTTCTTTAGCAAAAGCCTCCGAGATGTTGAACTTAAATACAATATAATGGAAAAGCAAGCTTATACTATGGTAAAAGCATTGAAATCTTTCAGAACGTATGTATTACATTCTAAAGTGATTGCATACGTACCCACTAGTGCTGTAAAAGATATCTTGGTTCAAGAAGACAGTGATGGTAAAAGAGGAAGATGGCTTGCAAAAATTCAAGAGTTTGACTTGGAGGTTAAACAGACTAAATTGGTAAAAGGACAGGGTTTAGCTAAACTTCTAGCTGAATCCAATTTCAGGGCTCTTGGGATAAACAGTGCTCAGGAGGAAGAAGGATGGATAGATATGAATGAACTTGATGACCAAATAGTCGAAAACAAGATCGATGAGAAATTCACGTCGTCAAATTGGTACAAGGACATAGTAACATACTTATTAACTTTGAAATGTCCAGATGATTTGTCACCTTCCAAAGCTAGAATACTGAAGCTGCATGCAATTAAATACTGTATTTCTGAGAAATGATTATACTAGAAAGACCCACTTGGTTTCCTTTTAGTTTGTCTGGTCGAATCAGAAACAGAGGAAGTTATAAGTCAATTTCATGAAGGAGTCTGTGGAGGGCACCACGCTTGGAGAGCTACAACATATAAAATCCTGAGGGTTGGTTATTACTGGCCTAAAATTTTCCCAGATGTAAATGCTAAGGTACGATCTTGTAGCCCTTGCCAATGTTTTACAGGAAAACATAAGCTACCAGCAATGCCATTAGTCCCAGTCAAGACAGAAGCTCCTTTTTAGAAATGGGGACTTGACTTCATAGGTGAGATAAATCCTCATTCAAGTGCCCAACATAGATGGATTCTGACCGCTACTGACTATTTCACCAAATGGGTGGAAGCTATCCCAACAAGGAAGGCCACTGATTCAGTAATTATAGACTTTTTAGAAGAAAATATCTTGTCTAGGTTCGACTTTCCTAGAAAAATAGTTAGAGATAATGCTCAAGCTTTCAAGTCTATGGCAATGGTCATTTTTTGCCAGAAATATAATATTGTGTTGGGACATTCCACAACATACTATCTGCAGGGAAATAGTCTGGCAGAATCTTCTAACAAAAGCTTAATCAGTATAATCAATAAAGTCTTAAATGAAAATAAAAAATCTTGGCATTTACATTTAAAATATGCTCTATGGGAAAATCAAATAGGCACAAAGAAGTCTATCGGTACTTCTCCCTTTCAAATGGTTTATGGAATAGATGTGGTGTTGCCCATAAATCTAGCACTTCCTGTGATGAAACTATGGAAAGACGAGAAGGAAGAACCAAACCCTCTCACAAGAAGGATAAACCAGCTGATTGAAGTTCAACAACACATGGATGTAGTAGATGAAAAGTTGCAGAAGTACCAGGATGATATGAAGATTTTATTTGATCGCAAGGCCAATAACAGGAATTTTCTCCCAGGGGATCTAGTTTTTAGGTGGGATGCTCGGAAAGAAGATTCAAGAAAAAATGGTAAATTCGATCATATTTGGTATGGACCCTTTAAGGTATCATCTTTTGAAGGAAAAAAATCATTTCTACTTGAAAATTTGGATGGTAAGATCTTCAATGCCCCTGTTAATGGGCGTTTTTTAAAGCATTATATGGAATAATTAATTCATCTAAAAAAAATAAAAAAAATTGTATATACTATTCTCATTTTCATTAATATATATATATCCAAAGAGTTATTTTGAAATTATAACTTCGGTTTTATGGTTTATAAATTGTTGAAAAATCTCTTTTTATACCTTCAATACTATCTTTCACATTTTCGGACTTTCTTATCAGAGTAGGAGATATTATGTATTAACTTTGAAAATCAACAAATGATTAGATTCAGTTAGGCCAGTTTCATAGTTTTTCTCTCTGACTAAAAATGGTTAGGTTTGAGTTAATTCTGAATATCTTAAGTTTCTTAATAGTTTGTCTGAAGTTTTAAGCTTGCTCAAAAGAAGATCCACTGAAAATATTTCTCCCTTTTTCTCTACAGACTGAGGGGTTTTGAAGGTTGAGAAAAATTGGTCTAGAATAACCAAAACAAGTTGACAAACCTCTATTATAAAATTTTACACAGATCACCACCCCTGATATTTTAAGTATCACTGATTGCCCCCGCTTCGTAGACATAAGCTAACTATAAGACAGATGGTGAAAGGAAATTCATAATTGATTGCCCCCATCTAGTCCTACAGACGATGAAAGGAAATTAATTTAAATGATTGCCCTCATCTAAAAATAAAAGAAATAGATAACTTCACCAGGGTACTGAACAGGCCCGCTGGCAGTGAAGCAATGTTTGAGCATAAAATTAGCACTCGAAGCAGTGAAAGGAAATTCAATAAAAAGGGATAGATAACTTCACCGGGGTACTGAATAGGCCCGCTGGCAGTGAAGCAATATCTGAGGTGTCTGTAAGGTTGTCATACTTATCTGTAACTCTATTCTAGTTATCAATTTTTCAAAACCGGATATTCATCTTAAGTCAAAATAGAGCTTCCCAGTTTAAAAATTATAAATTTTATTTCAATTGATGCAAGCTGAAATGTTCAATAATCTGTTGAGTTTCCAAATATTGTTCTAATCATCTCAATACTAACTCATTTTGGAACGGGAAGGAGAATTTTGAAGAAGACTATAACTGAGTTTCAAATAAATAAGAAGTTTTGAAAAGCTTTTCAAAGGCTTTATATAATCTCTTTTTCCTCTCCTTGATTAGTTTATCAGAGATAAACCCTTGACACCATTTACCCAATGAAGGCACTGAGTCTACATGTTCTCCTCGTCCCGCAGGGAGACGAGGTCCCCAGTTGGAGCCTATGTTGAAACAAAGCTTAAATTTTTCGTTCCTAAGGTCTAGATTTTTATTTTGTAAGGTTTCGACTTTCCTTAAAGAAAAATTTCATCATTCCTAAAATTTGCGATACCTTTTTATTTATTATTTTTGAATAAAGAACGGATAAAAGTTTACCAAAATATAAAATTTCCAAAACTCTTCGAAAAATTATTTAAAAAGAGTATAATTTTAAATTTTGTGAGTTTTTCAGTCAAAATTTCAAGAAATCGGGATTCGGGGTTTGACGTAAACAAATTTTAATGCAAATCAAATTGCGAAACCCTGATCCCCGATTTCTCGATACCTTAAGACTTGATTAAAACATAAATTACTTAATTCTCAATTAAAAGGGTTTAAAAGTTAAGTTAATCACGTCGCGATATCGGGATTCGCGAGTCAATAAGATCACATAATCTTGTCATTGTGTTTCCCGATTTCCCGATTTCGCAATACATTTGATCCTTAAGTAAAGATACGAATTAATCTAATCTCTGCTAAGAATGATTAAGAGTTAAATAATTACATCGCAATTTCGGGATTCGCGGTTCTATGAGAAGCGTGTTTCTTGTCATCCTATTTCCCGAAATCCCGATCACCAAAATCCCGACTTATAATTCACATTTGAAATAAACTATATCTATTTTGGCCTTAATCTTGATTACTGAGTTGATTAAGATAAGTTAAATCATGTTTTAAAGAAACGGGTTATCGCCATTTCGCGATTTCGGGATTCGCGATTCCATGAGAGCACGATTTATGTCATCAGATTTCCTGAAATCCCGACTTCCGATTTCTCGATTAACGAAATCTCGAAAATATTGAATCTTAAATAATTAACATGCAAAAACCGTTTAATTTTTAATTAATACATCGCGATTTCGCGATTTTGGCGATCGGGTTTACTTCGATGACATATCTTTCAACATCAAGAATGTCAAAACCCAGAAAAGTCATGTTTTCAGACTTAACTCATGATTAACACTAATAAATCATCTTTCTAAACAGATTTTAAAGTTAATCTTTCTTTGAATGTTCATTAACGCGTCGTTGTCTGATTAAGTAAGTTTCTATTATATTTGAAAACACCGAGAAAGCCTAAGTACAGACATTAAATGCATATCTTCGAAAATATCTTTTGCATTAAGAGCTTTAACTTCGTAACAGAGGTACAAATCTCAATATTTTTATGATATATTCGAAGTAAACGTTCAAAACGTCTATATTTTCTTTTCAAAGCTAAGATTTTAATCCACTCTCTGTGACAGGTTTTCAAGTTACACGCAGAGCTATGGCACCCAAAAAAGCACCGAAGAAAAACGAAGACCAACCTGAAGGTGATATTGTCTCCGATACTACTGCATCCGGAGTACACTCCGTCAAATCGTGGACTGGAATTTCCGAAAAGCTGGAGGATGAGCTTAAATATGTAGACCCTGATTCATAAAATCATCTCCGAGACATTGCTGAGTCTGAGCTTCATAAGGTTGCTGCACGTCCGAGGTTGGTAACATATAACGATATGATCTGCTAGGCTCTGGATAGGGTGGACATCCTGACAAGAAGCATTCTGAACGAGCAAGGAGCTGTCGTCGGTTCATTCATGCCTGAGCACATTCAAGTAATGTATAAACTCTCGCCCAATTATAGACACACTTTTAATGCTGAATTTGTAGCCGAGTTTCAAAGAAAGGAATGTGTTGAAGGAGACCAGACCTATGCTGACATGATTAGAGGATGGGCGAGGTCCGAAGCAAAGTTTAGGGCCGATGCTAATGGGATTTATGCTTCGGCCTCTTTAAACGAATATATGGTTTACCCAGCCATGATGTTATGCAGACTTTTCGGAAGAAAAGATCCCTGTCACTTTCATGCAAACTGGACACCCTTTTTAGAGGAAGTTTCAGAAGGACGTAGTTTTAACTGGCATAAAATTTTGTCAGATAACCTCACACAAGAGGTTGTAAATTACAAAGCAGCCAAGTCAAAAGGACAACCAGTGTCTTTTTATATGTCTGCATATATTATGGATGCCATTTGTTTTATGACTCCTTTTCCATTAATGAATTGGAGTTGGAATGTTTCTTGCCCAGACCCTATTCATAAATACCACTCAGCTCTCTGGGAAGAAAATGCAAAAGATGTTTTTTTATGATGTTTGTCATTATGTAATTATCCCTCTGCACAAAATATTCTTTGGATGCGAACCCCCTCGCATTTCTGACGCAGTCATAGAAAGCCTCAAATCGGTTGCCGACTGGTTTATTGAGGAAAATGTTTCCTATGTTAGGATTTATGGCTTTTCCATTCTGCCTCACGCACTCCCGAAATTCTTACCAGATAGATTGGTATGCAGAGAAGTGGCTCATCAGTTAGCCAAGGGTGGTATTTGGTTAGAATTAAAAGCCCTTCAGAAAAAAGCATGGCCATCTTTCCCTGTTCATATCGGGAAATTTACTTTATCAAACATAGGTCATTCTAAAGCGGAGGGAGAGTCATTGGAGGAAGTTAAATTAGTAAACATCGAGCACAGAAAACATGACCCTTACCAAATAATTAGTCGGCATTACATACATTGTAATTTAAAAGCATATGAACATGAAGTTTCAGTTTATGATGATATTTTCAAAGATGTTAAATCTTATGAGGAAGTGCAGAACAGGGTACAAGCCTTACCACCTGACTCACAGGCTGGGTTTACATCTTTTCAAAGACATAGGCGAAGTTTCCTGCTGAAGATTTTACAAGGTGAAATATCGACTTCATTGCCCGAACAGGAAGAAACCCCTCCAGGGTTTGAAACTGATACTCAGGATAAATTAAATGACAAAGATAAGTTGACGGATTCTGAAACAGCTCCTCAAAATACAGAGGGTTATCAGATAAAACAACCAGGGACAGAGAATGGAAAAGGACTGGAAACAAGTCCAATAATTCTTGATGATATTCCAGAAAAAATTGGAGTATCTGCTTCAAAAGAACTTAGCAGTCCTATCACAGCTTTGACTCCATTACAGTCAACTTTTGGAACCCGCCATGAAGGAGTTCTATACGTCAGTGATCTGGAGATGATTTCAAGAGATGAAATCCCCCCATCTGATTATTTTTTTAGCAAAAAACGAAGAGCAGTTTTGAAACAAGAAATCCATCCAAGAGGAGAAGGAACGATCAAAAGGCATAAAGTTATCATTGATGGGAAGAAACTCAAGGATGGAGAGTTCGCTACAGAATTAGAAGGAACAATGGGTGCTATAGCATCAGCTAATATATATTCTGTGGGAAACCTAACAACTATGCTTGAACAGAAGGATCAAGAAATAATTCAGTTGCAAGACAGATTAAATGAAAATGAAAGAAATATTGGCTGGGGAATAAAGAAGGGTCTAGAACAAGCTAGACTCAAACATATGCAAGAAATCCAAAAGTTGAATAAAAACTTGGATGAGGCAAAACACATGATACAGGTCACTCAAGAAAAGGTTCAAAAGATGGGAGAAGAAAATAAATTTTTGCAAGACAAGATTATTTCTATTGCTAACCAGGTAATTGAAATTGAAAATTTCAGGACACAGGGATCAGAGATATATCTAAGAATAGAAGAAGAACAACAGAAAGTATTATGTAATTTGGAAATAATCCAGAACTATTTTCAGGAATCAAATAGGTCCATGGAAAGGGTGTTCCAGAAAGAAAGAGAAGCAAAAGCAACAAGGACTACTTTTCAGAAAGCAGTGGCTTCCTCATTAAAATATGAAATTGGAAAAAATCAGAAATTATCTATTTCTGAATAGGTAAAAGGGGATATAATGATAAAAGTCTGGGAATCAAAATTGGCTGAATATGAAAGAATCACAAAAGAAGTTAACAAAGACTATCAAGGAATCTTCAATCTCTTTGAAAAAGATTCATTAAATATCAGGACATATGGTTGTTCTGGGTTATTAGGCGAAGTCAACATTGCCAAGCATCAACTGAAGTCAAGAGAAGAACTCGAGGAAAAGAAAGCAGAAATTTCAAATATTAAATTGGTCAACATTACAGAAATCAATAAGTGGATGGTAACTTCAAGTTTAAGGTTGAAAAATGTTGAATTCACAGAGAAAACGATAGAAAGTCGGTTGCCAGATTTACAGAGAAGATTTTTCTCTTTTGAAGCAAATGAGATACCTGAGGCTCCCAGGAACTTAGTAAAATTTTTGGGAAAATGTGTTCAATGCGTTGAAACAGAGAAAGAAGGTTCGTCAACGCAAATTTAAAACTTTTTAAATGTTTTAATTTATTAGAATTTTGAAAGAAATTGTAAACGGTTGACATTATTTTATGTAACCGTAATATTAGGAAGTTGGTTATTTACCAACGAGAAACTTTGATAGAAATGTATAAATATAGTTTCAAAAGGAAGAGAAAGGGCTTCAGAAATTTTGGAGATAGCCATTTTTGTAATTTCAGTTTTGAAGTTCATTGGAATATAAATCGCAAACGAGATTCTGGATCCTGCAATTTTGTAACTATGTGTCTTTCCCTGTTTATCATGCTTTGTTAAATTTTCCTTTTAAATGTTTTTCTAACAAGTAATTGATTTGAATTTATATACATTGTTGTTTATTATTTCAGATTGGTTTGGATGTTGAACGTGTTACAGTCTTTCCTCTGAAATTACTTTAGTAATTTTAAGACCTGTAAAACCTTCTATTCCTTAATATTTAACTCTGTTAGAAACTTTGTTTTTTTTCTTTATCATCGTCAATAGAAATATAAGATTCTTTCTTGATAAAAGCCTTATATTTCTATGTATTGTGTTTCGTTGTTTACAATTTCAAAATTGTTACAAAACCAGGAAACGGCCTTGAATGTGTTTTTACATTACTGTTTTAGATTTTAAAATTGTTTTTATTGATCTCATCTCTGGAAATCTGAAGTAACCAAATGATCAAAACCCTTTAAAAAAAAAAAACCTTTAAAACTTTATCATCCATGACTGTCCCTAGTAGAAGACAACCTAACGTAGAACCGGGCCTTCAGGATCAAACCAACATTGCCCTAAGTTTATTTAATACTATTTTACAAACATCGACTAATAGGGCTGAGTTAGAACGATCATGGGTTGCTATTGAGCGAGACATTAGCATCCAAGAGAAACAAGAAGTAAGACAGAGACAGTTGAGAAACTGAATCTTTTATGATCTTTCTTTAATCCCTTATTTCCAAATCTTTTCTTTAAATCATTTACGGATGCCTTGATGGTATGTTTTATAGCCTTAAAACATAAACTCAGGAACAACAGTTCTATTGTCCTAATTCCTATTAGAGGGAATGCCTCCAATGGAATAATATCCATCTGCACACTCTATTTTTTCTCCTTTATCAATTTGTCGATTTCAGCCTCCATCTCTCTTATCTATGCATTTTGTTCCATGATCAACTTCAACATCTCCTCTTTGTGGCCTTCAATTTCATCCACCTCCTTTTCTTGTGAATATTCAGTGGCTGGAAGTTTCAGTTGCTTTCTCAAGGATTCTATATCAACATTGTTCTTCTTCAACAATTCTTCAGCTGCCTTGACATTCGATGGTTCATACCCAATATTTAGCGCCAAATATTTTAGTGATTTAATCTTATTGTCCTTGGTCAAAGAGGATATATTCTCCAGCTTCAATGGGGATTGGATGTTATTCAGAGACACCTACAATTTTGAAGAAGTCAATGAGGTGTTTGTTAGAGTGGAGAATAACATCTCCCATATTTTCCTATGCATGTCCATTTGGACCACTGGATGGACCTCCTTCACATCAAACTCAAAAGAAGTCTTCTTGTAATCAACAACTATCTTGGGATGAGGGATTTGTGATTGTAGGAAGGCCATTTTCATTCTTCCTTTCTCTGTGTCAAATGTTGACAGTCGTCTATGCTGGGTAGTGGAGGTCTTCTTCGAGAACTGGGCATATGTGTTGTTGTTTAGGAGTTCATTCCTTTGCTTGATCTGTTTGTATTTGTCAAATATATTTGACCCTGTTGGCTCATGCGAGGATTCTACTGAAAGAGTAGTGTCTGTTTGTTTTTTGGATGAATATGTGGACACTATGAACTGAATGCCTGAGGAGGTTGAGGAATGTGGTCCCTCCATGACTATGGTGGACTGCATTTCTCCTTCTTTAAGCAGGTCTGGTGTGTGACTAGTTTTAGCCCTCTTCCTGTAGACTTGAAAGTCTTCAGCTGACACCTTTATGATTGAATGGGAAACCTCTTTCCTTGCTGTCTTTTCTATTTGTACTTAAGGTGTTCTAGTATGTGAAGCAATGGCAGGGGAAGGTTGTTCTTCCGTTTCCATCAATGTATTTTCTTTTCAATCTGTCTAATTCATATACTTTTCTACCTCAGACTTGTGTACATGAGCATAAGGAGTGCTCTTTTGTTTGACCTTGAGCTCTGAGATGACAAAAAATGGGTCATAATTCCATGTGAAACTTTGAGTGAAGTTCATCTATTTCAAGAGGTTGTTTGCCTCTTCTCCTCCAACTTTGTTGTTGCATAGGAAAGAACCAATTTTGGTCTTGATTCTAAGTTGTTGTTTCTTCTTAACTGATACAAAATGGATGTCATCAGATTTCATCATCTTCCTGATGTATTCCAATGCAAATATCCTTACATGGATATATGTTGGCAGTCTATATGGTGGAAACTCACATCCATATACTCTTATTTTAGTGTGGTTCTGGTACAGATACCAATCTCCTGTTTTGGCCAAATCAGAGAGGTGAGTAATTATCTGGACTTATTCATTGATTCTTGGCTCCGTTATGCTTCCGAGCATGCAAAACACTGGGTGATAAAACTGATCAATGAAAATTTTAAAGTTGAACTCAATGTAATGTTTCCTCACTAGTGAGGTCCATGAAGTCACCAATTGAGGATTTCCTTCCTGATCCAATTTCTGAAGAGCACATGAAAATATATCTGACTAAAATAAAATGAATATGTTCGCAATCACTAAGGAATATTTGAACATTCCCTTTGTTGAAAATCTAAAAAACTGATCGTGTATGTTGTCTACCAAAAACTGGCTGAAATCAAATTGGATTGTATTTTTTTCTTCTATTGAAAAAATGGACAGAAAACCTAAGATATGTTCATCTACCTATTCATCTCAAAATTATCCTAATAGGTAACAGAGGGTATAAATAATATGGTTTTCACTGACATAGAAAATGGAATATGGATAAGGAGGGTTTTTCTTAGGCAACTGAGCATCTTTTGGAATAAAGATTTCAAAAATTTGGGCTCTTTGGGGGAAGGATAGTTTCTGATAGAGATCATTCAGGGCTTCGACAAAGAAAGGGATTACAGAGTCAATTATTGGGATCTGTAACATTTGATTAATGTATTAAGGGGTAATGGTGAACAAGGTTTCACTAGAAGAGGAAACAATGGCCCTTTGGCCGAGAAAATAATGGGCTTGACATTTCAAGGCAAATTCCAGGAAGTGGAAGCTCTGGGGGAACATGTATTGGCAAAAATTGGACTCCCAAAGTCCAATTTCGTCACTTTCATCCAAGAAAATATCCTTTAGCAAGAAGTGTGATTCGAAGAAGTCAAATTTACACTTCAGATCTATAATTTTTAAGTCCTTATCTGCCAAGGGAACATGATCCAGGTCGATGGGAGGGGTAAGAAATGGATTTTCAGATGTCTTAATGGATTTATCTTTGGGATCCATGACTAACAAAGTTCTGAAGGTGAATTGATGGAGGACTATAATTACCCGGGTCAATAGCGTCTGTCGATAGTGGACCTAGGTGGTAGCTGGCTCGAAAAATGGATTTGGCGCGGTGTCGATGTTGTGGGGTATTCTACCCTACGGACTAGAAAGCTAGGGTTTTAAACTTGCATGCAGATCATGACCCTTCATAAGCTACTTTTAACCTCCTACCCGAATCTGAAACCCCTTTTCTCAGGCAAACATG
>SNQJ01S0085542.1:0-29037 GCA_010110895.2 Picea sitchensis | reverse complement strand
GGCTGGGAGTTCCAGTTAACTGACAAAAAGCTCTTCGTCCCGGCGGAAACTTTCCTGATTTTTTGCTTTGTTAGGTAAACGCGGGCTGTAATGGGTTAGCCCGCGGGTACCCGCGTGCAGTAGAAGGCCAGAAAGCGGTCACCCACGCCCAGTGAAAGGTTAGGGCGCGGGTTCCTTGATTTAAGTGGTTTTTTGAGGATTTGTTCAGCATGGCTTTGGCTAGGAAGAGGCATGAGTTGGCCTGATGTCAGGTAAACCTGTGTGGTGCATTTTAGGGTTATAACAGTCGACTGTTTCTACATCAACAAATAGTGTCGCAATGGTGAAGAAACGGGGTTAAATAGTGCATGGAGGTTTACGTTATGTCGTGGGGTGATGACTGGGTTAATAATGGTCACAGGGAGGGAATTGATTGGCCCACGGGTATGTGGGGTGTGACGTGTGACATGTGATAGTGGGGTACAATGGCAGAGTGAGGTGGGCAGTATTGGGTAAGTGGTTAGGAAGGATTCCAAAGGGGGGGTAGGAAGTAAGTTGATTTGAGTGAGGGGGATCCAAAATGTTGAGAGGATGAGACGTTATGCGGGGCCCGCGCGGGGGAAACTACTTTTCTGGACCTTGCCCCCCCACCCCCCCCCACCGTTAAAGGAAGAAAGGTTGGGGGGGGGTCTGAAATGCACTGATGGCCATTGATCTGGGCACTGCTCGATGTCGCCGATGGAAGTTGTGCACCTTTTAGTCGCAAGACGACAAATAGTCATGCCCACAAGAAACTTAGGATAAAATCATGTGATGGGTAGCGCTAAGCTCCCCCTTTCTTATTTTTGTCACCAAGGTATTATTTCCTAAGCTAAAAACATCAAATTAACTCAAATAAAGGGTATTTTAACATTCCCTTTGCAGTTTTTATTGAAATAAACAACACTATCCTAACTCCTAACCTAATTAACTAACACATTAATCCATCTTAGACTCTTGAATTAATTATTACTCTAACCTAACTAGTTTGGCCAAGATTAAACTGTTTGACCAAATTTATTACTAAACCTATCAACATAAATTTAAAAGGTTTGATCATGATTATACGGTATGAGTCAAACGAAGTTTATTTTCATGGGGTTTTATATTTTCTCTTTATTTTTTATTTTTGTCTTCTCTTATTTTTATACCCTCTTTTCATTTTTCTATTTTTGTTCTTTTTCTTTTTCTTTCTTTTCTTTTGGTAAATCATTTGCAGGATAAAATATTATTTACAATAAAATATGACTAGAGGAAGAAATTCTAATGACTAGGTGATACTATGAAATATAGGGTTACAATAGTGGCTCCATTTGGGGATGGTGCTCTCCTTATGAGTTGTCAAGAACCAACTACCTGTTGCCTTGAATATTCTTCTCCAATACTTTTTCTACATTCTGATTTGGTTTATTATAAATCTAAATTTGGTGATCCTGATCAGGGACTTAGGGCATTCTCTCTGGTATTCAACCACTGATAAAAAATTGCCCACACTTGACATAAAAAGTAAAATGGTATTTACAATGAAATGAGTGAGAAAAATATTCATTCCTGAGAAACATAGTGCTTGAGCATTCTGCCACTGATAGGTCCTCCTAGCAGATCTGATCCATCCATATCCTTGATAAAAAAATGCATTGCTTCCTCTGTAGGCTTGTATTATGAATGGGCCTTTCCATAAATTGTCAAATTTTCCATGTTTTCTATTTTCTTCATTTCTTGAGTCCCATTTCAGTACTTTATCACCTAACTAGAAGTCATCATCCTTGGCCCTTTTGTCATAGATTTTCTTGATATTCTCTTGAATCACCTGAGTTTGGTTGTAAACCTCTTCTATGGATTGTTGCAGTTGTAAATTTTCATTGATTCTTCTTTGGATGTCATTTGGTTCTACATGTACTTCCTGCAATAACTTCATGATAGGAACACCTAAAGAAGTAGGAAAGACAACATCCATTCCATAGACCAACTGGTATGGAGACATACCAATTGACCTCTTTGTAGTAAGTCTATCTACCCATAGTGCATGTACCAACTTATTGTGCCATGATTTTTTGTTTTCTTGCAACATCTTCTTGATGATGTTGACCAAACTCTTATTTGAAGACTCTGCTAATCCATTGCCCTGAGGGTAATAGCTTGTAGAGAATCCTAAGGTGATCTGATACTTGCTGCATAACTCTATCATCTTTTTTGATTTGAATGTTGTTGCATTGTCAGTGATGATTTTCCTCAGGCATCCAAATCTAGAAAGAATGTTAGTTTCCAAAAATTTGATGATCACAGCATTAGTGGCTTGCCTGGTGGGTACAACTTCAATCCACTTGGTGAAATAATCAGTGGCTATGAGAATCCACTTGTGCTGGCCTGATGAAGGTGGGTGGATTTATCCAATGAAATCCAAAACCCATTGTTGAAGTGGAGCTTCAACTTAAATTGGCTTCAAAGGTAAAGGTATAAGTTTCCTTTTGCCTTCAAAGATCTGACATTTATGACATGAAGTTACTTTCTTGTGGACATATGCAAATAAAGTTGGCTAGTAGAAACCAACTTTGAAATTTTTATTGGTAGTAGTATTCCAATTCAGATGTCCACCACAGTCTCCTTCATGGAATTCCTGCAAATCTTTATCAACTTCATCCTTCAACAAACAATTTAGGAGAATCCCTCCATAATATTTCCAATACAGATTGCCATTTAAAATGCAATACTTCATATCTTTGAGTTTCAAAAAAATAGATTTAGTTTTAGTTAAACCAAGAGGAGCTTGAAGATGATGTAAAACAAAAATAAGGTATGCATACCAGGAAGATTTTGAGAAAAAATCTTTAACTTGGGGGGTCTCCTTCTCTTCTTGTTCATCAATTGGAGCTAGAAAATTAATATCCAAAGCATGAAAGTTTGACTCAACCATCAGTTTGGATAATCCTTGACCCTTGCTGATCTTGGCTGGTTTGATCTCAATATCATACTCAAGGATCACAACAATCCATTTACCCCCTCTTCCATCTGGATTGTCTTGGGTCAGAATATCCTTCACCATGGTATTAGGGACATAAGCAATAATATGAGAGTGGAGAATATATACTTTGAAATCTTTAATTGCTTTCACCAAAGCAAAATCATGTTTCTCCATGATGTTGTAATTCAATGCAACATCTCTCATGGATTTACTGAAGAATGATACAGGCTGTTCGTGGCCTTCATTGTTCTTCTACAAAAGGATTGCTACAATGGTATGCTCAGAGGAAAAAGAAAATAGGAGGAAATCTTTGGTATAATCAGGACCGATAAGTACAGAGGCTTGTGTCAAGGCCTATTTCACCTGATCAAAAGAATGCTTTTCTTTTATAGTCCATTTTATTTTTGTATCTTTTTTCAGCATATTTTTTATGTTTCTAAGGAGTTCTTCTAGGTTAGGGATAATCTTCTTAGAAAGTTTATTTTTCCTATGAAAGACTGCAACTCTTTTATGTTTCTTGGATGGTCTATTTTCTGAATGGATTCAATTATGCTAGGGTCTATTTTGATTCCATCTTTAGATATGATGTGTCCTAACAATTTAACTTCCTCTAGACCAAACAAAGTTTTCTTGGGATTTAGTGAGATTCCAAATTTTCTGCATTTTTCAAAAAAATTTCTAAGGTAGAGTAAGTGCTCTTCATCTATTTTTGAAAAAACTGTTATATCATCCAAATATATGACAATAAATCTTCCAAGTTCATCCACAAAAGCAATGTCCATTGCTCTCTGAAATGTGGCCCCATCATTCATTAAACCAAAAGGCATTTTCACATACATGAAAGTGCCCCAAGTTGTAGTGAACGTTGTTTTCTCTTGGTCGTCAGGGTGGACTAACAGTTGGTTATAGCCAGAAAAACCATCAAACAATGAAATTCTACTAGATCCAACTACCTTCTGCAAAATATGGTCCATTTTGGGCAAGGGATGGTTGTCCTTAAGGGAGACTCTATTAAAGTTTCTTAAATCAATATAGAGTCTGATTTCTCCACTCTTTTTTCTGGTAGGAACTAAATTGGACACCCATTTTGAGAACCTTAATGGGACAATGATTTTAGAATCATACATTTTCTTTATTTCCTTTTCAATTAGAGGCATCAACTTGGGGTTAATTCTCCTAAGTTTTTGTTTGAAAGGATTATGATCTTCTTTTATGGGAATTTTGTGTTGTATAATGTTAGTATCATAGGATTTCAAGTCTTCATAGCTCCATGCAAAAACATCTATAAATTCTTTGAACAATTCTATATATTTCTGTTTTTGAGCAGGGGGTAAATATTTGGACAATTTAATCATTTTTGGTTCCTTATCAGTGCCTTTATTATAGTCCTCCAGATCTTTTCCAGTCGGTTCAATTTTTTGTTCTATAGATACATCATCAAAATCAAACAGTTCTTCCAATGGAACTAACCCTCTAGGCAGAATGTTATCCTTTAATTGTAAAAAATCTGAATTTTCTTCTTTTTGATTTATTTCTTCTAAATATATTTTATTTACACTTTAAAATTCATTTTTGGATTGCAGGAAATCATCAATCTGTTCATCATTACCAAAAACTTGCCAACACCTAATATTGTCTAGGACAACAGGTCTTCATTTCACCTCAATTGTGTACTGGCGATTAGGATGAAATGGTATTTTAAAAGTGGCTGCTGAAGTAGCCAGTCCATCAACAAGTATGTTTTGGCCTCTGGGAATCACCTGCAAATCATATTCAGTAAAACATTGTAAGAAATCTAAAACAAAATTTTTGTAGGCCCTTAGTCTCAGGTGTTTGGTAGAGTACTCACCTTTGATCTATTTTACGATAAGTTTAGAATTACCCCTTACTGAAATTCTCTTGGCACCAAGATTTTTTAATAATTTTAGGCCTAGCATTAATGCTTCATACTCGGCTATATTGTTGGTACACTCAAAATTTAATTTGTAGGAATGACTTTCTAAATACCTTGCTTTTGAATTGAACACCCATACTCCAGCTCCAGATCCTTCTTTACTGATAACACCATCAAAATATAAACTCCACAGAGGTTCAATTGGTTCATCAATTTTTATTGTCACTGTTTTATCTTCTTTAGGGGTTTCTTTGCTTTCCTCCAAGTTATACACATCATCTTCCAATTGTGCAATTTGACATTCCATGTCTCCATCTTTATATAAAATAAAAGAGTCAAGATCAGAATGAACAGAGTATAGGGGGTAGTTATGTGGTTTCTCTTGACTACTAACCATGTATTTCATCAGTGTCTCCCTGTACAATATTCTCTACTGACCAAATAATGGGATGATGGCATAGTACATATCTAGTTGTAGGGTACCCTGTAATTTGGCTCTCCATGATCGAGACAACAACATGCCATAATTTGGAGGTATATTTGCAACAATAATGTCCATTACCATGCTTTTGGCTAGGATTTGTGCCAAGGTAATACACAAGTGCTAGCAGGGAAAACCACCCTATGGCTACACTAGGGTTTACAATGTAGGCAGATCACAATCATCTAAAAGTCTCCTACTTTTCTAACTACCCCAAACATATCCCAGACTCATACATGAAAGATGAACTGAAAAGGATCAGGTAACTATACCTTTTACTCTATGTCCGGTGACGATCTTATCACGCTTGATAGCTCTGCTGACTACAAACCTCCTCCCAAGGATGGCCTGCATTCACAAACAGATAAAAAGGAAACTATAAACATACATCTCATATATAAATCACGGGTTAGATGTTAGAAGGTTGGCTACTTCTCCACAAACCTGGTCTGGGCTCCTCTTCACCAAGCTCCAAGTGCGCCTCCGCATATCTTTCTCCTCTCAAACTTCTGCTAGGAAATTGGAATGGGTTTATGATGGAGGAAAAAGGGAAAAATGTGGAATTCTGATGCAATTCTCACAAGATGGCTGCAATTTCTTGGGGCAAGGAGGGGATGTGAAATGGGTAGAGTTTCACTGTTCTTATGTCTAGATGTGGAATGAGACCCCAAAATATCCTTTTATATGACAAAAGGATGGTTATTCAGTTGGGTGACGGGCTATAGGTGGTGTAATAGTTGGGAAACTACCCAATAGCCGGTAATCTCAACGAATTCCTTGCAACTTTTGCGAGTATACACGGGTTGTAGTGGTGCAACTAGCATATGTATGTGGACTGTAGTGGTGCAGAAGCTGTACATACGTGGGAAGTAATGGTGCAGGGTGTGTACATTTTCAAAAATAGTGTTTTTAAGAAGAGTAACTCAGTGATGGCTTGGAAAAAATAGCAACTAAGAGGGCCAGTTTCCAGGTATGCATGTGTAGAGAAATTTAGGCTTATAAAAGATGCCCCCTAATGTGTGAGGTCAGAAGAGAATCCGATGGCCAAAACACATTACAAAATCTTCACCAATGTACCAAGCGAGTGAGATCGAGACCAGAGTTCGGGAGGTGCCATCTGTAAAAATAAAAATTGTCTCTCTGAGGAGGGCATACCCATACTCGGGATGAAAAAAATCATGGTTGCCAATAAAATACACTGCATATCCATGTCATATAACTATATAAAGTGTAGTCGTGAGAAATACACAATGGATCTACATCTCAAAATCAAAGATATACAAGTATAGTATCCATCTTCAAGAAGCCAATAATGCCTTAAGGTTGGAGATGAGGTCTTCAGAGCTCGAGCAACAACTTCAAAATCTTCAAAACTTGGGTAGGAGGGAAATGTGAGTGTATGACTTCACTACCCAGAGGTCTTTGATGACTCTTTGGGAAAAGACAAGAGGATATCGATGATCAAGAGGAAAACTTCATTGATTTGTAACAAGGACTTGATTGGAATTTTGGGATGGTCAGGCATGAGGTCAAGAAAAAAATGTAGAATGGATGACTCAGGTTGGGTGAAACTTCCCTTGGACAATAGCACGATAGATGATCAGACTCAAGCAGCATGACATTGACATAAGTTCACGATGTAGGAGGCAACACAAACTCTCCATGTGTTTGGAAGAATAACCAAACAGAGGAGGACATAGCTCTATGTAGCGAGAACAACTTCTTAAGGTCATATTATATCCCAAAAATTGATGAACAAACAGAAGGATGTGCTTTGTCCAAGGGCGACTCATTGTGCTGCCAAAAAATAATATATATTTCTCGTCCTCTATTNTTTTTTTTTTTTTTTTTTTTGTCTTTTTCAATATTTTTAAAGAGATTGAAAAAGACTAAAAGAATGCTACGTTACAAAGGAGGAACGAGTGTCGCAAGCATACTAGTTCCAAGCGCAAGGAACACACTAATTATCAAAGCAAGGAGACATGTGTAGGAAAAGGACACTCGGGAAAATTCCTCCATGGGTCAAGGTGTCAAGACCCAGAGGCAAAGTGCTACAAGGCTTGCATATAAGGAATGCTTCAAAGGTTCAGTTGAGAGAAACATGGAGCTGACATTAGGCTTAAGACACAGAGATGCAAATGCAATTTATCAGACATAATGAAAACCCTCTTCAATGTAATTATAATGAGCCAAGAGAAGGTAAGATCGGTGGTTTTTCACATTTAGAGAGTCTGAAAAAGCATAAAAGAAGACTCAACTGGGGTACCTTTTTCGAAGATAGCCTAGTTGGTTCAAAAAAGGGGTAAACTAGCACCGAAAATACGTGTATTCAAATCCATTTTAGTGTGACAAATACAAGATCACTCAACAATATTTTCAATTTTAAGGAGTCTAAAAAGAGATTAACTATGGACTCACAATCTTTTTCTAGATTTAGTCCCCTTAGCTCGAAAAAGTATAAAATTTACTTAGGAGAACTCTCCCAGTGAGGCGAATATCCCAAGGTGTACCTTTTTCCTCCCTAATCCACACGCCGAAAAAAGGGGTAAACTCATGCCAGTAGATGTTTTTATGGACCAATTTAACAAGTGTGAAAGAAGAAGGTCACTTGGAGATATTTTCAATTTTAAGGAGTTTGAAAAGAGCTTAACTATGGAATCTGTAGGGGATGTTCTTTTGGACCATTTTAACGAGTGTGAAAGAACAAGGTCGCTTGGCGATATTTTCAATTTTAGGGAGTCTGAAAAGAGATTAAATATGGACTTCGTGGGGGTTCCTTTTTTGTAAATTTAGTCCCTCAATCCCAGAAAAGGGTTTAACTTATACCTAAGAATACTCTTCTAGCGAACCGAAGTTCCTATAGTATACCTTTGTTCATACAATTGACCATCCAGACTGAAAAATGGGTAAACTACCGTTGGACATACATGCCTTCAAATTTCAGTTTGGCGAGTGTGAAGGACAACAAGATCACTCAGCAATTTTTTCATGTTTTGAGAGTCTGAAAAGGGCTTAAAGAAGACTCCAAGAGGTTACTTTCCTCAATTAATCTAGACGAGATTGAAAATCATAAATATAGTCTCATCGAATGTTACTTTTAGATTTCAAAGCAAGCTTGAAAGACAACAAAGCATGCTCATTTTTGGGAGTCCCGAGGGTGAGGCCAAAGGTGATGGTGCATAAAATGAATGAGGCTCAATATTGTAATCATGATAGGACTAAAAGGACTCCCGAGTCTAAAGTCATAGGAGACAGCATGGACGCCAAAATACAACAAGGATCTATCTAGGGCATCCATGTAAAGGTAGGCTCTACCACCTAATTATGTCACTTCTAAAGAAACAATGATGGTTCTATTTCACACTTTGGTGGGATTTATCCTATGGCAAAGTGAAAAAGACGACAAGATGCAGAAAGTGGAGGTGGAATCCTAACTTCTATGCAAAAAGTTGGAAAAATGACTTTTACCAAAGGACCTTTAAAAATGACCCATCTCCCCCAAAAACGTTACCAAACCAAAAGAAAAGTGCGTCATGACATCCAATAAGAAACTCATGAACCATGATAAATGATTTTCAATCCAGAAAAAATGACAAAAGGGTTTAAAAAAGTGGCAAAAAAGGCCCAAAAAGTCTATAAATAGAACCTGACAGCTCATTTTCACCATTGCAATTTGAAAATTAACCAGAAGGTTAAAAAAAAACCTTTTCTAAAAGAGTTGATTCTGGGAGCTTCAAAGGACAAAACAAACTTCTGCTCAGACCAAGTAAGTATAAACTTGTCCCTCTTGCATTTCCATGCTTCAATTTAGCATTTCTTTTAGTTTTTTGGGGGGAACGCCCTCCTAAAAAAGGGTGGCCCTACGTGTACGCGGGATGTCTAAGGACAACCCACATATGCCCATGGGTAGAAAACAATCTGCCTATGTGCATACATGACTGTGTCCAAGACAACCCGCATACACCCTCAAAAGCATAGAAAAAATGAATATGAAAGAGTTAACTCCCCGCTTGAACTTGTCATGTAACAGGATGTATGTCCACTGGAGAGAGAGGGAGCATGAGGATATTGATATCTTGGTCGATGAGGACCCTGTTGCTATCACTTCATTGAAACAATGCAGGTTATGGAAGCTCTACCGATGTCCATTCATGACGGTACAACCCAGGCTATTGAATGCCTTGGTGGATGATTATTAGCATCCTGACGCAGAGGCGTTTATGTTGGAGGGGCAGTCGTTGACTCCAACGACTAGAGACATATATTTCTTGACTGGCCTCTTGAGGAGAGGGGAACCAGTCAACTTGCATACATTTCCCCCCGGGACATATAATGCATTGTGAGGCCGACACTAAGAAAGTAGGTTCTCAGGTGTCGACTCACAATATCACCAACCTATCACTTAAGGTGATAGTTTTTCTTATTGGGCATATCATTGGATCTGTGACCTTACATGAAGCCTCCTGGGTGCACATGTATTGTGAAATGTAGTTCCTAAATGCACGAGTATTCGACTGGACCATGACCATTCTTGACTGCATGCAGAGTGCCAAGGGTGGAGTAACAAAAACTTCGGGTTTGGTACCATTTCTTGCTCATTCTTCTTCAAGAGGGTAACCAAAATGAGTCCACAACAAATAGTACGGGGGAATGTGGCCTCCTTCCAACAGTGTGTAGATGGGCAACATTGCTGCCATGACAGGGGGGAGGAAGGAACATAGAGGCCTTTGATGATAAATTCTTCGACTAGTGGGCACAACAGATTCCAGTGATAAAGGACTACCCCTACACTGGAATCAATGTTTCTAGGGATCCAAACATGCTCGTACCTCCTGGAGAGGAGCGAAGAAAGATAGGTACATTTGTTTTTAAAGTTATTTAATTTTTTGCTTCTTTTTATATGTATCCATTTTATGTGAATTAGAGTATCTAAAAACTATGTGTCTATTATGCACAGATGTGGGACTAGTGCACCCGACAGACTTCTCGAGGACCAGGTGACGTCTTGGACCAGGGGCAGTACCAATAATAGCTGGCAGACCAGCAGTCGACAAATGAAAAACCAACGGACCAACAAACACAGGGGGACCTCCATCCAGAGAGGCTGAGAGAGTATTGAGATAGGTTGAGTGAAACCTCACTGTGCTCACTCGTGTAGTTCCTATGGCCGAGATCGAGGATCTCCTGCCATCTATACAACCTCACATATTTGGGGTGCCACGAACATGGGTCCAACTCTTCCGGCATTTGGAAAACTATGTTGTTCATTACAGGAGGGCCAATAGGCCCCGAGCTTAGATAGGATGGAATCTTTATGTGCCGAGGGAACTCTTTTTGTATATTTTTGAGGGTATAAACCCCATGATGTATACCAAATATTACTTTTGAGGCATTTGCACCTACCTATGTACTCTGAGAATTTTTGATATATACACATATATTTAAATGTTGATGTCTTATGGATCACATTTCTTTACAAATTTATGTACATGTGTATGTGTGTGCTTCTTTTTATGTGTGTGCAATATGCCAATCTAATACTTGATTAGCTAGAGTATCTATTATTTGATTTAATCTCCTAGGAACATGGTATACATAATGTAATCAAAGTAATTTTCTAAGAGACATACCCTAAGGAAGCGTCGATGTAAAGTAGGATCGTAAACGTGGTAAACCCCATTTAATTGGGACACAACTAGCTGATCATCTAAATAGACCCGAAGGTAAGAGATACCATGCAACAAGGTGTGACAAAGAAAATCTATTACTGCGCTGTACTCAACGACATTGTTTGTGGTGTCATCTAGACAGATACCTTTGGAGGATAGAAACTGGCCTTGAGGCATGAAAATCACCCAAATTGTGGAAGCAAGCCTCCGAGTGTGTTGACTAGCACCGTCCACGAACCCAACGAACACCTTTGATTCACTTGACATCTACCACAATGAAAAATATGACATAAATAATGACACATCCATAAAAAAAAAGAAAAAAACAATTGTATAAGAACTATACATATGTACAAGAAGTCACCCAAGCGACCAACCTATGAGTAATTCTTCTTGAGGTAGAGCCCATTTCTAGGCTCCACTAAAGCATTTCCCTCAAATTCAACCAGATGATAAGTGCCCTTCTTTAAGACCTCCTTCATGATGAAAGGTCTGAACCACATGGGTTTGAACTTGCCTGCCCCCAGGGGATCCTTATCTTGGTCGTAGACCAGGACAAGGTCGCCTTCAAAGAAAATACAAGGACAAACAGACCGATCATATTGACACTTGAATCGTTGCTTGTGAGCCTTTTTGGCTAAGGCTACATCACGACGTTTCTCATCCAGCTATTCGAGATATAATAGGCATTCCTCAAGAGGTGAAGTGTCTGGAAATAACTCTACTGCCAACTTTAGAGATGGGATATGGCACTCTATAGGAAAGACCACTTCCAGCCATAAACGATTTGAAAAGGTGAGAAACTGGTGGCAGTCTTTACAGATGTTCGGTAGGCCCATAATGCCGAGTACAACATCAAATACCAATTTGACTTGGAAGAATCGATCATTCGCTATAGAATAGACTTGAGGGACTTGTTCATAGCTTCCATCTGACCATTCGCTTGTGGGTAGTAGGGTGATGAATGCTCTTGCCTCAACCCAAGATCAAACATCATTTTGTTCTGAAAGTGACTTCCATGGTCAGTGACAATCTCCTTTGGGATGTCGAACCTTGCTACTATCTAGTTAAAAATGAAGAGATTTGTTGTTTCGCCATCATTGTTAAATGTTGGCATAACCTTGAACCAATTTGTGAAGTAGTCTACCTCTACGATGATATAATGATGCCCCCTGGCTGAAGTTGGGTGGAATGTAGTATAATCAATCCCCCACTTGGTGAAGGGACCAACAAAAATGATGGGAAACATGGGAGTAGGATGTGCCCTCATCTTCCGAGAGAAGATCTGACATGGGTGGCACTTCTTGACCGACTCGACACAATCCTTGATTAACGCAGGCCAAAAGTAACTGACTCGTAGAATATTTTGGGTTGTTTCCAACCCAGACAAATGACCACCACATGCTCCAGTGTGGTAGTCATTAAGAACGAGTTCCGCTTCTTTGTGTATAAGGCACCGACGAAGAATGCAATCTACACCTCGACTATACAAAGAGTCATCGAGTATGAGATAGTTTCATGCCTGATGCAAATTCATCGACGCTCATTGTGAGAAGTAGAAGAAGGGAACTTAAAAGTTTGGATATAGACTAGTATATCTCCATGCCAGGGGTCCAAAGATGCAATAAAAAAGAGATCTCCTTTAATAGGTGATTCTTCAGGCATAACATCACTTGATTTGATCGGAAGCTCCGAAATGAGTTCCGCAAAGACCATCGAATTTTTTGATTTCACGGAAACAAAATCCAAGTCAAATTCTTTGAGGATTACAGTCCATATACCGATCTTTCCTCTAATGATGCATCGTTTCAACACTTATCGAAATGGATTTACAACGACAACGACGGTGGTCTTGCAAAGTAGGATATAATGATGGAACTATTGGACAACATGTACTGCTGCCAATGTGGGTTTCTCAACATGAGAGTAGTTGAGTTCCGACCCAAGAAGGCCTCGACTCAGGTAATAAATCACATTCTTCTTGAGTAGATCATCCTCTTGAACCAAGACCATACTAATGGTCGACTCTGCGGTGGCCAAGTACAACAAGAAATATTTATTATAATTGGGTGGTTGAAGTAAAGGGGTAGATGCGAGGGCACGTTTCAACACTTCAAAAGAGCACTAAGCGACTTCGTCCCAACAAAAGGGGACTCCCTTTTTCAGTAAATGCATGAACCCTTTAGTGATCTCGACATAATTTGTGATAAAACACCGAAGAAAGTTTGCTTTCGCCTGTAAGATTTGAAGATGAGGGACTGTGCATGGGGGAGGCAATTGAACTATCGCCTCAACCTTAAGAGGATTGACCATGATCCCTATTGTCAAAACTATGAAACCTAAAAGATGACCTGACGTCACGTAGAAGCTGTACTTGTTGGGATTCAAGCGAATTTGATAGTAGCGACATCGTTCAAAAATTAGTTGGAGGTGTGTGGGATGATTAGATCTCTTGTGACAGCGTGATTCTAGATCATCGAGATAAGCCTCGACTATATATTTAAGATCGTGGAAAGCAAAAGACATGGCCCACTGAAAAGTGGCTACAACATTTTTCAGGCCAAAAGGCATCTTACAATAAGAAATGTGCCCCATGGACAGATAAAAGGTTTTTTATGCTGGTCTTCGGGTTTGATCTGAATCTGGTTATATCCCAAAAAACCATCCATGAATGAAAAGACCTCACAACCTACACATTCTTGGAAAATCTGATCAATGAATGGGGTGGGGAAATTATCCTTTGGACATGCCTTTTTCAAGTCCCGGAAGTCCATGCACACTCAAATAGTACCCTATTTGTTGTTAACCAGAATGGTATTTGACACCCATTTCTCAAGTGTACGGGGTATATGAAACCAACTTTAAGCAGTTTCTCCACTTCAGCCTTAATAACTGTCGATTTTCGAAGATTCATCGAACGAAGCTTCTGTCGGACCGACTTGGAGTTAGGATAATTCATTATATCATGTTCGACGATTCTTGGATCGATGCCTGGCATTTCCTTGTAAAACTAGGAAAAAACATCGCGAAATTCCTTAAATAAGTTTGTATAGATCTGAATCTCTTCGGGGGAGTAGTCCACTCTAACGAAAACATTCTCCATGATGTCAGGGACTCTATAGATGTCAATAGGTATCATTTCAGTGTTAGTTTCCATACTACCCTCGACGTATACTGCTTGCATATCCAAAGGATTAATAAGACAAGACCTATCTCTAGTCATAGTCAACACAAATTCACCTGCCTCTATTCTTCTTAACTCGGGGAGAAAATAAGATCTGTGATTTAGATCATCCCAGGGTCTGTACAGACTAGTCAATGACTCTATAATCGCCTCGTCATAGGGCAAGACCAAGTCCAAAGAGTCTGTAGTGGCGAGGGAACCTCTAGCCCAGATAGGCTCGAGAACTAGATCTAACTCCTGTGTGGGAGTCAGATTGGGGTTGGCAGAAGCTTGCTAGACAATAGAGTACGCAACTTCTATCGCGGACAAGGGAATGGACATGCCAGAATTCCCTGTCCCTTCCATCGTGGCCGATGGGGAAGGAATATTCCATGGATCGTGAAAGTAATTCATTTGGAACGATGACACTTGAAAAATTTCATACCTAGGATGGTCGGGGACAACCGATATGAGCTTGAAATCGCCAGAAGGAAGCGGGTAATCGAAGGTACCCATCAAAGGTGGGAAAAAAACAACACCTACATTGATGATGCCAGGCTGAGGGTTATCAATCAGCGGGACCATGGATGCCCCCGATGAAGGGTCAGGACAGGAGAAAGACGATTAATCAATGGATACGATTTGACCTTTGTGTGGAAACAACAAGACCCAGAAAAATGTGGCAACCACTGCATGTATAGCATAGGTTCAACTCCTTCCTAACATAATGTTGTAGTCGAGAGTCACATTGACCACTTCAACTTCGACGCACACAGTATTCCCTCCTAATTGCATGGGGAAAGAAGGGATGATTCCATGTGGTATGAAAGAATGATTGTCGAAAGCAGTAAGCAGAGTAGGTGACAGAGACAATACAAATTGGCCAATGGACTTCCAACACGCCAATGACATCATGCATGTCGAGGCACCCTCATCAACCATTGTACAAAAAATGTTCCAGGTAAAATATTTCATGGGGTAAGCCACTACTATCTAGAATGCGACGTGGTAAGGGAGACAAGGTTTTAAGTCGGTCATATCGAGAACGATCATTCTCGGATTACAAGTCTCTGTAGAACCCAAGGTAGATAACATAGCCTTTCTCTGCAAAGGGAAGCTCTGGAGGACCTCCAAAGTGAACATCGTGTAAGGGGTTTGTGACAAATCTTCCACCACATAGTAGTTATGGGCGGCCCTTGCATTTGGATTGTGAGAATATTTCTTGAACACCCCTTTCGGGGTGTGTGTCATTATGTTTCCCATCGTCTTCTCAATTTGGATAGGAACAAATGGGTTTATGGCTTCTTTACCCTTTTCGACAGACTCTGACATTCCGTAATCATGTGCCCTAGTTGCTATGTAAGCATCACCTTTCATCATGTAAACATTCGCAGTCGAGGAATTATTAGAAGACGGAGGGGGTCCCTGACTGCCCCCATCCACGCTCGAAGAGGCTTGAGTCAAATGTTTCCCATGAGGAAATGGGTTCGTTAACACAATAGGTTGTTGTTACGCCAATAACTTCTGGGCCTTCACAAGTCGAGGGAACAAGTGAGTCAGGTGGTCCTCCATGCAAAGGCTACACAGATACTTCAAATTTCTCTTTTCTGTGTTTCCCCCGCCAACATTGTTGCTGGGTTTCTTATCCCACTTACCCTTCTTGTTTCGTTGTTTTTTCTTTTTGTCAAGTTGCTGGTTGGCCTTTGGGTTTGTCGAATGCACACTATGTACATCCGACATTTGACTAGGGGGAACAACTGAACCTGAGATCTGGTTGGCCACTGTTTGCTGTATCGACAATTGTTGCAATTGATTTGACAGCTTATCAATGGACTTTCCTTGTGCTAAACCAAATATACCATTGGCATGTGGTCCAGACTTTTTTTTGTCCTTGTTAAGGATGGACCATGGCACATCTGGAAAAATCTCATATAGTAAACCAGACTGAGAGTATATCAGTTTGAGTTGTTGAGCTCTCATTATTTCCTCCTCCTCTGAAAACACTCTTGATGTTGCAACGTCCTTGGATAACTGAGGTACCAAAGACATTAGGAACCACTCCAACAGGAAATCTGGTGGGACCTAAAACTTAAGCAAACTCTTCCGCCACCTCCATTCTTGGATGTGATCTGAGATATGATCAGATTTGATATTCTCAAAGTTGGACAACAATTCGGTGTTGGTATCATATCTCACAGGTAGTTGGAAATGGTTTAGAAAAACCATCACAAAATCACTAAAGTAAGAGTATCTTGAGTGGTCGATCTCGATGTACCATTTTGTGGCACCCTCAATAAGAGTGCATTGAAACATGTGCAACTGTACAGAGTCGTCTCGTAGGGCATTTGACGAGCACCATAGGTGGAAAGTTGTCATGTGATCACCTGTATCTTCGCTAGTCTTGCCTTCAAATTTTGGAATATCTGAGGGCAACTTAGTTGGCATTTGGGGCCAACGCGGATCATGAAAAATCGGGTCATTAAGCAACCTTAACAAGTCTCGCAAGTGTAACATTGCTAGAAACGGTAGTTTGGGCTGGGTGTTATGTACAGGAAAACGGGATCCTGGAGTTTGAATAGCACTAGGATGCCAGGAAAAGTTGGGTTGCTGATGAGGGTTCTGGTAAACACCATGGCCTTGGCCAGCGTACAGATACTACGTTTATTGGGACATCATCGACCAATTCCCATGATTGGATGATGAAGGTTTGGTGGGGATTGATCCATGCGTTGTGTTCCAAATATTATGGAAGGGGTTTCCCCCTGCCAATCCGACGGGCATAGGTACTAAGCCTTTCCCGAGGTTCCATTGACCATGGAAGGGGTTTTCCCCAGTCAACATCCTTGACAAGGGAAATAATCCCTGCCAAGGATTCCAAAGTCCTTGTGAGGCGAAAACTTCTGTATTTTCCCCCTATGTAGGAATAGTACCCTACATAGGATTCTGTTGTCCAAAACCAGGGTTTCCCCTAACCAAGATGACAACTGACGAAAAAGGGTTATTACAAAACGCATCGAACAAATAGAACGGCATGGATCCCACCAGCGTGGCATAAGTAGAAGGTCTTAGACTACCTACTCCAAACAAGATGTAGTTAATGTTCGACCCGACGGTTGGCTGGGTAGCATCACCGAGCGAGGGGGACGAAGGAGGTATATGACCCCCATTGTAAGGGATAGCGTTATAGGGGGATAAGGTGCCCCCCATGGACCCTTGCAAAGGAGCGTTCGAGCTCCCTGCCCCTAGACCTATGGTCTGTAGGGTGGAGTAGGTAAGGATGACGTTTGTATCAAAGTCGGGCATCCCATATGAAAATGGAGGGCCCATTGCACTCTGTGTGAATGGAGTAGTGGTCGTCACCGAAGACGACATCAGACCACTACCCGAAGTAAAGGTGGTTGAGACCATGGTGGTCCAGACTAACGAAGGTGGGTTAGGAGGTGGAATTCCCCCTGTGGTGGTAGTTGTTGAGGGAGTATGAGGACTCCTAGATGAAGTAGCAACATTTGCTTCCATCATTGTTTGTAAGACTATCTAACCTTCACAAGGCATTACCCTTGGAGGGACAACTAGTACCAAGATTGGTGTCAACAAGTCAGTGATCAGAGTGTTGATTGGCTTGAGAGCTTCCAATCCAAGGTAAAAAATAGTAGGTTCCTCTGGATTCGAGTACTCTCCTATCGAAGCAGGCTTGGGCACAGTTTCCTGTGGCTCGTTTGCTTCGTATGACCCTTTTTGATCAAGTCTTCGCTGTAACGGTGGTGGTGGTGGCTCTAATGCAACCGACAGCAGGCCCTGAAGCCTTTGCGACCGATGGATCTCTTGATATTCCACTTTGTGAAAATATCAACAACACAGTAAGGCCTTTACTAACATTTGAAAACAAGCACACACTAGAAAAGTTCCTATGAGATAAACCAAGCAAACCACTATCTAGTTGGAAGAAAAATTATGCCAACCAACACTAAAGCAACTTACCGGTGCAAGTGTAACTCGAACATGGAAGCACCCTCCGGGTATAATATGCAAAGTGTGGCCCGAAGTCTACCCTAGTTACTGTGGTGTACCCCCACAGTCACTTGTGTAAATCTCTAGAATAAAGGCAGCTAAGTTGCCAGCTCGTAAACAATCACCAGGAAGGTACAGTCGACAGTCGGGTGGACCACAATGAGTAGGGTAACAAGTCCAAAACCTACCAAGGGTATCAAAAGAAAGTGGTCCAAAAGACCACTGAGGACCTCGAATGGATTTGAGATCCACGAAGCTCCGTAGGCAAATGCAGCCGACAGTATCCCACAATAAGTCCTCAATATGCGTTCCCCACTACACTTAATCTGACTTTGGAGGGGTTATCTCTGCTACCTTTCCACATGCGACCTTGTGTTTATCCCCTATGTTATATGGGGGTCCCGAATAACTTTCACATCACTTGACCTTTTACACTCCCTAGCTCTGACTCAAATGTTTGTTTATAAGCCTTGAAGAGTTTCCTCTCCAACCTAATTCAAGGCTCTAGACTAGTTGATTAACCCTACAAACGTAAAGTCTAGTTGAATTTAAATTAGCGTTAGTTTTAAATGGATTGTTTTAATTCAAGGAAATGGCAGTGAAACTAGTGATGTATATGGGAGACGAAGAAGGAGAAATAAATGAAATTTAAAGAAAAATTACTTCTAGTTAACAATAAAGATGTGCAACTAACTCTTTAACCAACTTTTCATAACTAAATTTTTCTAAGATATTTTAAAGGAAAACCTAAAACAAAATTTCACTCGACTACGATCTACTAAATGTTCTAAGTAATTAGTAAAGAACTTAAGAAAATAACTATTTTTCCTAAAAAGAAAAATAACTAACCCAACTACTTAACCAAACTAAGAAAAACAAATGTTTATTTTTTTATTTTTTTATTTTGAAATGCTTCAAACAAGAAAACTTGAAATAAATCTTTTTCTTTTTCTTTAAAGAAAACGAAAGGGGAAGAAGGGAAAAAACAAGGCACGACTGAAACTGACCTCTGGCCCACTGCGGATCGCAGTGAGTCACTAGATACACCAAACAGGCTGATCAAAAACTCAAAGACTCAGCTAAAACCCTTTCGAAGTAAAAACAAGAAATCTTTAAAAATATAAGCAAACTGACGTCTAACCCAGGCTACGACTGTAAAAACAGAGACAGTGGACTCTATCAAGAAACCCTGAGAAGTGAAACTTCAATCAGGGAAGAGGTTGACTGCCTCTTCTTAAAAAACAAATTCCTGACACAGGTATGCTACTAATGCTTAAGCAACTTGCATATGTACATGGGTTGTCTATAAAGTAGGGCACATATGTATGCATGTAGACCCACAGTAGGGCACATACACCTCTGTAACTTCTCAAAAAAGAAAATAAATAGGTAGACTGACAGGGCAGGGAGAACTGGTATGGCACCAATATGTGACCATAATTTCTTAACAGACTTAGGAGACTAACAGTAACTCAAAAGGTAATAAAACCAATCAAACACCCCAAAAAAATCCCCTAAAACCCTAGAGGCTTCCCCAGTATGGTCACCAGTTCTACTAGCGGTGAAAACCCCCCTATGGATACACCATGGTTTACAATGTAGGCAGATCACAACCATCTAAAAGTATCCTACTTTTCTAACTACCCCAAACATATCCCAGACTCATACATGAAAGACAAAGTGAAAATGATCAGGTAATTGTACCTTTTACTTCGCGTTCAGTGACAATCCTCTCGCGCTTGATAGCTCCACTGAATGCAAACCTCCTCCCAAGGCTGACCTGCATTCACAAACACATAAACATGAAACTACAAACATGCATCTCATATACAAATCATGGGTTATATGTTAAAATGAAACATAAATCAAAATGCAAACATTCGACACATCATATTTCGAGACAAGAAAAATATTTCTTTTATTGATAATACAATGATCACTTACAACAAGGTCGACTACTACTCCACGAACATGGTCTGGGATCCTCTTCACTAAGATCCAAGTGCGCCTCCGCATATCTTTCTCCTCTCAAACTTCTTCTAGGAAAATGGAATGGGTTTATTATGGAGGAAAAAGGGAAAAATGGGGAATTCTGATGCAATTCTCACAAGATGGTTGCAATTACTTGGGGAAAGGAGGGGGTGTGAAATGAGCAGAGTTTCACTGTTCTTATGTCTATGTGTGGAATGATACCCCAACACCTCCTTTTATATGACAAAAATGATGGTTATTCGGTTGGGTGACGGGCTATAGGCGGTGGAACAGTTGGGAAACTACCCAATAGCCCATAATCTCAACGAATTCCTTGCAACTTTTTAATTTTTGCAAGTTTTGAGAGTATACGCGGGCTGTAGTGGTGCAACTAGTGTATGTACATGGGTTTTAGTGGTGAAGTAGGCATACATATGCAGGCAGTATAGGTGCAGGGCATGTACATCTTCAAAATAGTGTTTTTAAGAAGAGAAACTCAATGATGGTTTGGCAAAAATAGCATGTAAGAGAGCTAGTTGCTAGGTATTCATGTGTAGAGAAATTTAGGGTTATAACAACAAGTATTTGATCAAACCTATGCATTTAACTTTGATTGAATCAAAGGAGTATAAATCCTTGTAAGGCCTTGTGATATCAAGACCTAATATCTCTATCACATCCTTAGGCATAAGGTTGTGAGAAGCACCAGAATATAGCATGGGATTGTGAAATGTCTTATCATGATTATTAAACTGATGTAAAAAGGAGGAACAAAACCATGTTCAACTTTTCCCTCAACTTCAAGCCCAAACAAAAACTCTGGTTGATCATCAACAATGTTCACTTTGTCTGTACCTACTCCTGGTTCTATGTTCAAGGCTTTGATCACTTGTGATATGTATGCATTATTGTTCATCAATTCTGATAGAGGAATAGGTGTTTTGAGTTTATCCAATTCACTTTCCAGACTGAATGTGGTAGGAGTTCTGTTTTGACTATGAAAATCTGATTTCTCAGCCACATTCTTCTGTGTAGTAGGATTAGGCTGACTGGTGGAGGCAACATCAGTTTGAGTTATCTTTGGTATAGAGTCAAGTGTTCTTTTTGTAGGGACCTCTTAGTTTTTCTTTTTAGGAACTTTCTTGGCAAGAGTATCTGAGGTTTTCTTAAATTTAGAATCTTTCTTGGTCGGATTATCATTAGACTTTTTACTTCTCAAGTTGTATTGTCTATGAACTTCCATTATTGTGTTTTCAAAATCTTGTTTTTCTGATTCTTCCTCATCTACTTTAGTCTGTGAAAGGAGGAAAATATCTTGTTCTTATTGTGTAATAAATATGGAATCATTGTCATTTATTCCCATAAGATTTATGTGAATGTAATCTAGTCCCTCAATAGTTTCTTCCCCCTCATCAACATAGTTTTCCTGAAAAGGTGGCCTAATCTGTTGATCAAGACTTCTCTGTTCTCTTTGTTCTCTAGGTTCTCTTTGTCTGATCTGGGGAGGATTTCTCCTGAAATTGGGATTTCAGATTTGAGGGGAAGTTTGATTCTCTCTAGGTGGGTTTGTGTCAGTGATTTCTAATCTTTCAATCATTATTTCCATAGTTATGACTAAGGAATCTATTTTGGCATCTGCAGTGGAAGTGGATGGTTCTTCCTTGATTGTCACTCTCCTTTCCGTTCTTTGCCTAGCTCTCCTAGCCAACAGGTTTGCTTCAACACTCACATCACATTTTTTCATGTCTTCCATAGTTGTAGGGTTTCTTTCTCTCAATTGGTAGGACATGTAAACATTAAAACCATCAAGGAACTTAATCAAAGATAAGCCTTGAGGAGGTTTAATGTTAGTAGGAATTTCATTATAGATATTGTTGAAATGAGTGCAATAGTCCTGTACACTTTCCCCTTGGTTTCTTCTGATATTTTCATATTCAGTTAAAATTTGGAGTGGGTTTTCCTTTATTTCCCATATATTGATAAAATATTGGTGAAAGGCAACAATATCAACAATGCTATCATCTGGTAAGGCTTTGAACCATTTTTTAACATCACCAGTTAAAATTTGTGCAAAGAGTCTCATTTGGACATCTACCTCATAAACTTCATGTAAATCGAAGACGTAATTCATTTTATCCACATGTTGTTGTGCATTCAGGCTTCCAGTGCCATCAAACTGAGGAATCCTAGTTTGATAATCATGGGGCATATTATGTAAGGGAGAAACCAAAACCAGGGGAGCATATCTTGCTGCCATGATTGGTGGAGAAGGTTGGTTAGCAGGAACTCCTACAGTAGGCTGGATTGTAACTTGTATAATTGCTAGAGAAGTGATAGAAGATGCAGAAGAAGTAGGGTTGGGATATATAGGATAATTTATTTGAGGATTAATAAAAGTTGCAAAGATGGAAAGGGAAGAAAGTTCAACAGATTGTTGAAAGTAAGATTTATGAAAAGCTTGATCAAAGTTTGATGCTAGATCTTGTAATTTCTCAAAGTCTTGAAGGATTTGTTGATCAAGATCTACTCTAGGGGAGTGTCTTTCAGGGGTTCTGGGTTGGAGAATGTCTTGATCTAGGACTGTTTCATCCACAAAGCTATCTGGTTTGGTTATGAAAAGGTTATGCTCACAAGTTAGATCAAACTGGATGTCTTGGATTGTGACAAGCTTCTCTGGAAGATAAGTGGCCCTAGGAATAGGACTACTGCTCCTTTGACTTTCTGTTGTGCTCCTTTTTCCAATTAACTTTTCTGGATTATCTACTACTTTTACAGGTTTTGGATTAGGGTGAGATCTGGTATGAATTATTTTTGGAGCCAGAACTTAAACTTTTAGAAACCTAATTAATTATTTACAAATTTTAACAACCTCTGAACATTTATCTCTTGAAATTTAGATCTTTGATTCTTCAGAAATAAAGTTTTCTTATATAGGGAAGACAATTCATAAAGTTGATTTTTTTTTTCAGTTCCCCAGTATGGTCACCACTATGTTATCACTCTATAATTCCCATAGGTTTTCAAGGGTAGAAGAAATTGACAGAGGTAACTATAAAAACCACTTTTTAAACTAGGATCTAGCCCTTCCAGTTTAAGAGAGGGATCTCTCTGTAAGATTTAGATTGGTTTAAATTTGAGATATTAGGCTAGTTCTGACCATCCAAATTTTTTTGTTTGTTTGTAATGATTGGCTGAAAGGATGCCTTAACTTTTCGTTGGGATATGGGGTATGTATTAAAGATGAGAATAAAATTAAGCTTTTTATGAGGTTTCTTCATAGGGCAGGGTACTAAAACTGTTGGATCTATTGAGATTAAATGAGATGGAAAAGATAGAAAAGGTATGAGAGTTCACTAAGCAAAGGAGCAGTTAATAATTCCCTTACTCAATTTCAGATGAAAACATATAGAACATTAAAATACCATAGACAGAGTATACAAGATACATTTTGTTCATTGAATTCCTTTTAATGATTAGAAACTAAAATACATAAATGATCACAGAGAATTGGAAAACATTCAACAAAGAAAGAGAGACATCACCAACAATATGACACAAGAATCTTGTGACTAGCTTGTTTTATTACTGGTCGATCCTTTGAAAAGATTACACAATAGCTCCTGGGTGCAAAAATCAATCCTCAATACTTTGAAAGAAGAAGTATTTGTACAATAAATTACATTTGATCCTGTCATAAATGACTAGGATATTATGGAGAAAACATCTAACTAATTAGATATGAAATTACAAAAATATAGGAAATTTGTTGATCTCCTTAGATCTTTGGTGTTGATTCTGTGGATGTAGTTGGTGACTCATTATCTTTGACTTGACTGTCTGCTCCATGCTGACTCAAACCTCAAAATTACCTTTACTCAAGTAAATAACATAAATCTTACCATCTCTTTTTACCAGGGATGGAAACCTTGAGTAACTTTATGTATATCTCGTCCATCTTAGTATATTTGGCAAAAGTGGGATTTGTGATGAAAATATGTTTTATCTCGTGCTGGATGGTCAAGTCTAATTGTAATGTTTCTAGGAGATATTTGGTTGTAATGCTTCCCTGTATACCTGCAAACCTTGAACTATCCTTTGCCACTACACTGATCTTCTACTTGTAATCTTACAGAGAGATGAGCTTGTCATTGAGTACTAGCAGTCCAGGAAGACCCTTCTTGTGTAGTACTTCAATCTTGTTGAAAAATATTTGAAATCCAATATCCATCACTTGAGCCTTATCCTCTATCTGCATCATCAATCCTTTCTTTTTCAAGACCTTGTTGACCTCAAGGATGGTCTTCATCCTGTCTTCAATCTCCATTGTTTCCAACTCCTGCTTGTTTTTGGAGTGTAGGAATCTAATGAGTTCAGTGACCTCTGTATGTCTTTCTCCTAGCTTGTTAAGCCCTAATATTGGCTCATTACCTCTTAATTGGGGCATGTTAGATTAGTAATGTTATTTTATTTATGTCGGCATTAGGCCATTAGTTGTAATTATACTTCCTAGTCTCCTATATATACCAAGGAGACATTTTCATTTTGAATCATCTTGTACTTGAAAATTTAAGTGGGGTAAAAGGAGGTTGCCCCCTCGAAGAGGATTATTATCTTAAATTATCTCTTTTTCAAGGCGTTGAGTACTTTTTCTGAGGTTTTTCTATGCTATATTGATATTTGGTTCTTAACATATGGTATCAGAGCTCAGGGTCTTGGGGTTTCACTGCTACATCTGAGACACCTTGGAATTTTCACTATAACTTTTTTTCTACAACGTTTCAAAAGGAACGACTTGGAGGATATTTAGTATACGGATCAAGGTACGTTGGGTTCAAAAATCAGCTCCTGAGGCCTTATACTTTAAGAGATACAACCTATAAAAGATAGGGTTCTGGAATCATCCTGAACTGAGTCATTGTGGAATTTTCACTATAAAAACTTTTTTGTAACATTTAAGACCCTGGAATCTGGGGGATATTTATAGAAATTAGTAAGGTATCTTTGCTAAAAATTTCAGCTTTTAGGTCATCTTATATTTGTAGATACACCCTATGTAAGATAGGGTATCTGACTAGTCTCAAGAAGGTGTTCCAGGTAAAACAATCATAACTTCTTCTTAGAGTATCCAAATTGAGTGGGACTGGTTTCATTTTATCATGGACATTCTGCAGTATTTCTGGTGTGAATTTTAGAATTTTATATCAATTATTTTGTGTGGGGAATGCTATACAAGTGAGATCTCCTGGAAAGGCCAAAAATCGGCAAGTTGTGGGGAAGTTACGGTAAATTCCACTTGACACATCCAATTTTGATCAGACCTGTGGCATTGCAGAGAAGAAATATCAGAGAACTACATAAAAGAAAGGTTCATACCTGTTGGTCACTATAATTGCTTAATTAATTTCAAACAACCAAGTGAAACATAAATTATCAACCCAGGGAAGTCTTTTGTTTCAAAGGTAGCTGCGCACTGATTTGCTTGTATATGCTCAATTCAAAAGCACTTAGTGTTGTAGTAAAAGAAATCATTCTATCTAAACTTGCTGAAATGGTATTTCTGAATTGTATCCGGGAAAGAGATCTCCCTACTGCAATTCTCTATAATTCAAATTAAGAATCCACAGTTACATTTTAAAATAATTTACAATGGGTAAGAACAACTATCTTTATGTCGGAGAAACAGGACATACTCTTCAACAGAGACTCGGCACTAACACTCTTTTATGAAGCAGTGCTTAGCGAGGAAGATAATAAGCTCTATCTAACGGAGAACAAGCACTTAGTTCCTTTCTAAATGCTTGAGGAGCCTTGGGCCTTATTTCTGTTTAGCACACTTGTGGGGTTGAAGTCTACAGAGAACAAAGCGGTTTGATTCACATTTCTTTCTAGCGAGGGATCTCTAACCTAGTTTCTGATTAATACAGGAAAAGTAGACAGTGAGTTGGATGTTTTGGTTCCTTCCTTTGAGTAGGGACCACTTAATCCACTCACGATAACACACTTACAGGTGAAGAAAATCACCTGAGGAAACCGAAGAGGTGTTCGGTCCTTCCTAGGTGACGGGGACACTTAACCAAATCTGGCTAGCACACTTGCACCGGGGTAAAAGAGTTCTCGCAGGAAGACAAAGGTGTTGCGATCCCTTCTGTTTGGCGGGGACTTTTTAACCAAATCTTTCGGCTAGCACACTACGGGGCAAAGAGATTCCCCAGGAGACTAAAGGTGTTCGCGATCCATACAGGTACGGCGGGGACTTTTGAAAATCTAAAGCTAACCTGATCTGCCGAGGGAAGAGAAGTCCTCTTGAGGTCCAGAGATGAAAACGTTATACATCTGGCGAGGAACCTTTTGTCCTAGACCCTTGTCTAACATGGTAGAAATAATAATGAATTCTAAAGAGGGTCTGATATTTTAATCCTTTAAATGCGTAGGGAATCTTTAATCAAATCTCTGCTAACGTGAGAATCACCACAAGATTTGCTGATAAAAGATTTATAAGTTCTATTGAATAACTAAGACAGTCGATAGTGTTTTAAATAGCCTTGAAATCCATCAAGCGGTGTTCGACCAGTGCCAGTTAAACAAAATATAAGCGGGGATTTAAACGTCACGCACTTCTAACTTCTGGGGTGAATCTTGGCAGAAGAAGGTGGGCCCTCCCTCACAAGATTCCCACACAACAAAGGAAAACTTAGGAAGAATTATCAAAGCAGTCTTTTTATTCATTTGTTGAAATATCACGTTATAGAGTGGAAAGGTTGAACACGTCCTGCTTCTCTGAGTTCTTAGTACATCAAAAGTGGATCCTTCCGGTGGTGATTTCCCTTTAATTTAAAGGAAATCCCATCGATATTGAGGCGAATCTGAATCCTATCCTACGTCGGATCTTCTTTCTAAATCAAAATAGGATGTCCTATTCTTACAACCAGATACTAATATCTGATTTGGTGAGAAGCATTCGCACATTACGGTGAATTGTAACGGCTTCTTCACGCAAATTTGCTAATCTTTTGTTTTAGTACAGCGATTTATGTCACTGTGTCGACGAGCGCTACTGTTGTCGAGGGACTTCGATGTTGTTGCCATTGGCTGACCTCCTAAAGTATCTCGGCATCTTAGTGAGTGCGGCTAGTGTTTACGACATCTGCATGAGCAGGTGTAATTACTTGTGTTTAGGCATGTCATCTCGGTTGTGGCATTTCCGTGTTTACGACATCTGCATTGAACCCGTTAATGGCTGCCGGTGTTTTGGCATATGCATCCACCGATTTGTCCATGGCGGCTCCGGAGTGTTTGACATCGACTCAACGTGACTTTGGGCGATTAAAGCGACTTTCGACAATGATAGATGCGAAATACTATTAAAGTATATGGACACTTACGCGCTTCTAATCAATGGTTAGTTCAAAAGTAATGTAAAGTATTATGCAAAAGCGATTAAGCAAAATAATGAGAAAGGCCGTTGTATACCTTGGAATGATGGATGAAATGATAATTATAAGTCAAAATCACCGGTGATGAAGGTAAAATAATGTAAAAGTATGGGCAAAAGGGTACAATATATTCTAACATCCCCCGACTCAAAGTGTTGCATGTCCGCCGGACAACTCACTGAATGGAATCAATAACCGACCATGTAAAGTACTCAGCGCGACCTTCAGTGATGCTTATGCAGCCGGTGAATTTGAACCCTTGTTCTTCCTGCGCGATCACATTTGTGCCATCTTCTGGCACATTTTGCGCTTTTGGGCCGACTTATATCACGGTATTATGTTTCTTTTGGCGACGAGGAGTAGGAAACAGGAATTTGTATCTGTATCGATTCTACAGCACAATGTAAGCATTGTGCTGGATATAACTAGGTACCCTTGAAATTCCTGCTTCTAAGTTGGTAAAGGGATATTAAAAGGATTATCTTTGTTACCTCACGATGCAGCCAGATTGCGCCGTCGGGTTATTGGCACGATGAGGGTATCGATGAATAACGATACTTCATTCACGGATCGCCAGTACATGGTACATTGGATATTATCTTCGTATTACTCTGGTTTCTTCAAGACCTCCTTAATATTACGCGTCGGGCGCCCTCTCTGGTTACGGCCTATCCGAAGGAGAGTTTCTTTTCCTCATTTTGGCAATGCAGCCGATAAATTACTTTGCCACAAAATTTGGTTATAAAGAAAGAAAAGACGTAAAAGCTCGAATTTGAACATCTCCAACAAGGAGGATTGATATTGAGCAGCCTTTTTTCCGGAATAGCTTCATTATGGAGTAGGCTTCACATGGGAGGTCTTTGATCCTTGATGGATCATCTTTAGAGGAGTTTCTTATCCTCATTGTGTCTGACAGTCGAAAAATTACTTTGCCACAAAATTTGATTATAAAGAAAAGACGTAAAAGCTCGGAGTTGAACATCTCCAACAAGAGGATTGATATTGAGCAGCCTGTTTTCCGGAATAACTTCATTATGGAAGTAGGCTTCACATAGGAGGTGTTGATCCTTGATGGATGCTGCTAGAAAAGTCTTGATAAAATCTGTTGGTTCTATAACTTCATAGGATTTACCTTCAACAATTGATTTAATCTGAAACCATATAAGTCTCTCTACGAGAAATAAAGAATAATTACAAGAAGGTTTCCTTGTGGTTATTAGTGAGTGCATCAAATCAAAGATTTTGACCATTCTAGCTTTTAAATCCCTGTTTTTCTTCCTGACTTCTCGAACTTTCTGGCGTGTCAGGTCCAATGCTTCCCAATTAGAGAAAGTGTGATTCCTCCAAGTTTGCATGTGTACTTGCATCTGTTGGTCCTGTGTCTTAGCATACTCCTTCTTCCACTTTTGTATTTCAGCATGTTCGTCCCACAGGTGAG
>SNQJ01S0085541.1:48984-61042 GCA_010110895.2 Picea sitchensis | reverse complement strand
TAAACGCTAAGACGAGGGCAATCATTTCTGAATTTCCTTTCATCGTCTTAATGGACTAGGTGGGGGCAATCATTTCTAAATTTCCTTTCACCACCTGTCTTAGTATTTACTTTTAAAACACGAGGATGGGAGCAATCAGTTTATATCAGGGCTGAGATCTGTGTTCTCCTTGTAGTGACTTTTAAGACTTTGGACAATGATCAATGCCAAAGAAACATGTGCCAACCAAGTAATGACTTGTCCCACACTAAACAATCACTCCACCTTGCATTGAAGACTTTCCACATTTTGTAGGAAAACCTAATACATAGAGAAAGACAAAGAAACATGTGGCAACCAGGTTATGACTTGGCATGTACCTAGGTGAGAATGTTCCACATAGGTGCATTGACATGAAGCCAAAAATTTACTCAGCTTTCATAAAAAACTTTCCACATTCTACAAGAAAAACTAAGACTTTGACAATGACAAAGAAATATGTGCCAACCAAGTGATGACTTGGCATGTAGCCATGGGAGGGTGTGCCACATAGGTGCAATATGTGGAAACCAAGTGATGACTTGGCATGTAGGCAACGAAGGATTGACATGTAGCCATGGGAGGATGTGCCACATAGGTGCAATATGTGGCAACCAACTGATGACTTGGCATGTAGCCAAGGAGGATGTGCCACATAGGTGCAATATGTGGCAACCAAGTGACGACTTGGCATGTAGTTAGTGAAGGATTGGCATGTAGCCATGGGAGGATGTGCCACATAAGTGCAATATGTGGCAACTAGGTGATGTAAGAGTTGGAAAACGACAAAGCAATATGTGCCAACCATGTGATGACTTGACATGTAGCCATGGGAGGATGTGCCACATAGGTGCAATATGTGGCAACCAAGTCATGACTTGGCATGTAGCCAAAGAGGATATTCCACATAGATGCAATATCTGGCAACTAGGTGATGACTTGGCATGTAGCCATGGGAGGATGTAACTAGGTGATGACTTGGCATGTATCCATGGGAGGATGTAACTAGGTGATGAATTGGCATGGTTACAGATGTGGAAACTAGGTGATGAATTGGCATGGTTACAGATGTGGAAACTAGGTGATGACTTGGCATGCATGTAGCCAAGGGAGGATGTGCCACATAGTGGCATTGACATGAAGCCCAAAATTTACTCACCACATGTATGAGGGAGGAGGTTCATGGAGGCCTTAACACTTCACAATATAATTGAAATGCCCTCATACTTATATACTATAAAAAGGTTGTCCATTAATGCATGTGGGATTTAATATACTATAAAAAGGTTGTCCATGTAATGCATGTGGGATCTAATGGTCAAAGTTAAATGGCATATATTTGATAGCGGTTGAAGATTTAATCTTCAGGGGCCATAAGTAAAGCCACAAGTGACCAAATTGGGTCATAATTAAAGATACAAATGACCAAATTGGGAAAATGAATGTTCATTGGAAAGATACTAACATGAAAAATATCATTGGAAATATATTGACATGAAGAATCTCATGAATACAGTTTCTTATAATGTAACTTTAAATTTTATGTCCAAAAATTCAAAGAACTAGTTAAATGATGAGCACATGGTCGAAGCCACAAAGGGATATCTAATTTGAGCATCTTGTTGGAACATCTAGGAAACCCCTGGATTTCCTCAACCATCTCTTTTCATGAATAAACTAAATCTTTGTGATAGTAATAGTTTGTTGCAAACATTGTGTTCAATGATTAATCAATTAGATCTTCAGTGCACTCACTAGTGTACTATTATTTATTCATGAATTTCTTTGTATTCAATCTCATCACACTCTTCAAAGTCCAAAATCCTTAAATTTATTATTTAGGTTTGAATATTCAAAGGCCAACATTCTTAAAATTTATATTTTTGATTTAGGTTTGAATCACATCTTTCAATGACAAACATTCTTAAAATTTATAATTTTTTATTTATCTCAAACATATTTTGTTGTATTACTTTTGATCGCACAATGTTTTCAAACATTGTAAGATCTTATCATTATTATTATTTTGATCTCCTCGTAAAATTAGTTCAGAATGCATGACTTTCATGACTCTATATTAAACTCATTTTTAAGTTATCTTTTATATAGTTATTCTCTATGGTTATGCTTCTTTATATGAAACAATGCAATTGTATAAACTTTTCTCAATGAAATCATAGACCCACTACCACCTTTTATTTATTTTCTTCTGTAAGAGAGTGCAAATAATCTTTCACTTACAATTGTTTTTTTTTTTTCTAATTAGAGAGTGCAAGTAATCTTTCACTTACAATGTTTATGGGGAGACATGGATGTTTTAGTTGAACGATTTATGTTCAAAACATATGGATAATTTCTTTTTAAACACTAGTTGTCTCTAATTCACTTTATAATTCATAGAATCCCTTGAGACAAATTTTCACACAACATAGAATTCATAGAATCCCTTGAGACAAATTTTTACACAACATAGAATACATAGAATTGATATAATTATATCATTTTGAGAAAATAAGAAAATAATGTGTTATTTTCCTAATTAGAGGAATCTAATTTATGCCCATTTATATTTTCATTGGTTGTTATAAATGGAAATGTAAACAGGGATACAAAAGGTGTAGATGGAAATAACAGGTGGAGATGAAAATAACACACTTATATCAACTATTGGACCCATGCATCATGAACAAAGTACCAAAAGGGCACTCTTTTGCTATAAATGGAGATGTAGACACAAACACAAAAGGTGGAGATATGTAAATAACACATATATAAGAACTATTGGACCCATGCCTCATGAACAAAGTACCAAAAGGACACTTTCTTACCCACACTGAACAGTCCCAATCTTCAAAGAGTGGATGACAGCAATGTAAACCAAGGTACACGATCAAGTTCACCTAAAGTGAACTTTCCTTCACACTATGCACATTCCCAAACTTCAAGTAGAGGACGACACTAGCATAAACTGCAATCTTCAATGAGTGAACCCCAACATAAACCAATCTTCAAGTTGTGAACCCAAGGTGCACTAAAGAAAATGTTGAGAAAGGCAAAGGAGCTACTCCCCATTCTTGGCTTGCTTAAGGGCCTTTCCAAAAGTAGCCACATCACGCCGATACCGAAAAAAACCCGATATGGCCTTTGGATTGGCATGTTTCCCACCCACTATTTCTATACCCATTTTCAAACTAGACAACCAATATGTTCTTTGGATTGACAAGTTTCCCCCTATTTGTTTTTAGCCATTTTCAAACCAGAGATCCTCACTATTCTATAACCATTTTAAAACCGGAGATCCCCACTATTCTATAACCATTTTTCAAACCAGAGAACCCAAGTAGAGAAACTTTCAAACCAAAGAGCCCAAGTAGAGAAACAACTTATGGATCCCCACTATTCTATAACCATTTTCGAACTAGAGAACCCAAGTAGAGAAAAAACTTCTATGGCCATTTTCAAATCAAAGAATCCAAGAGAAACAACTTCTACAACCATTTTTGAACCAGAGAATCCAGAGAGAAACAACGAATAAGAGTCAATAGTGGTTGATAACGATTTTTTTTAAATAAATGATTTTAAACTTAATAAGCTTTATTATTTCATTTTCATGCTCTTCCTGAAATTGTTCCAATTGTTCTAATGGGGTGATAGGAATGGGCATTCATTCTCTTTTTGAAATTGTTTGAATTTTTCATGGGGTGATAGGGATGGGCATTCAAGAGACTAACAGTTGACTTAGGAAGCGACATCTAATTGGTGCAAGGACAATTAAAGGACAGGGAAGAGGGTGGGGGATCACAGAGTCCATAATGGCCCGTATTTTAAGAGAAAAAACAAACCAGAGTGTTCTAGGAATTCAACGAAGCGATTTTGCGCATAGTCTACTCTGCAAAACACAATTTCAAATATTGCGCACCAAATAGGCTACGCAACAAAGTTCTCAAAAAAACTGCGTAGTAGAAATACTGCTCAGTTTGTTGCGCACTGTGAATACACACACTTAATGGAATGATTTATGAATGTGGAATAACACATTGCTATGCTTAGCACATAAACTCGGAAATAATACAAAAACTTGTCAATACACAAAATGCTTGATATTAATAACTTCGGCACACTGCACATAGTTACATAATACAATGACAAGATGAGCTTCAGCTCCAATGATTTCTTCTGTCAACTTCAAAGACACATAGCATGTGCTCAGACTTCTTCAACTCCTCATTTGCTTCTAATTTTCGACTATTCTTCTCTACCTCTCTGTTGTGCATCTATATGCATCCTCTAGCATCATCGACTAACTAAATGACTCAGACTTATATGGACTCCGACTAAGACTTCCTACAGAAGCTGAGAATGACTCAACATTAAGCACTACCATTAATTCGACTGACTCTTCAACCACTTAACTAAGCTCGAGAAGATAAATATTGGCTCCATTTATAGCTCTCTTGTTGGCCGACTGAATTTTGAGTAATCGTGCTACTTTGCACTTACAGACTATCAGACTGACTAATTGATAATTCGTCTACTGACAGATTGACAGACAGACAAATCGACGGAGATATAAAGATCTCACGGACTTGTAACTACTATTTCCAACACTCCCCCTTAATTATAAGTAGGTGGGATTACAAAAAAAAATTACATCAAAAATTTGAATTTTTCATTTTACTATTACTCATTTGTTACTGTGCGAACTCCTAGACTACTATACAGATGTTGAAATGCATCTCTTGCTAAAGCCTTTGTAAAAATGTATGTGAACTGTTATTTTGACCTGCAGAATTATAAACAAATATCTTTGTTATTCACCAATTCTCTGATAAAATGATACCTAGTATCAATATGCTTGATTTTCTTGTGAAACACATGATTCTTTGATAACATAATGGAAGAATTATTGTCACAGAATATTGTTGTTGGTTCCTATTGTTCCTATAAACATCCTTCTCATCCATACTGCTTGACAAGTTGCGCTTGTATCTGTGACATACTTTGCTTCTGATGAAGAAAGAGTCACTATGGGTTGCTTCCTTGATGCCCATGATACCATACCTGTTCCAAAATGAAATGTCTACCCAAAGGTACTTTTTCTGCCATCAATGTTGCCTCCACAATCATTGTCAGTGTATCCAACCAGTTTGAAATATTTTGAAGTGGAGTACTTGATGCCAAAATATATTGTTCCATTTACATATCTCAATATCCTCTTTCCTGCATTCCAATGTGATTCTTTTGGAGTTTCCATGAACCTTGAAATTAAACTTACTCCATACATAATATCAAGTCTTGTTGTTGTGAGATACATAAGACTTCCTACTAGTCTTTTAGATAGTGTGGGATCCACTTTGGACCCTTTATCTTCTTTACTTAACTTCAATCCTGTTATGACAGGTGTTGGTGATGCTTTGGAATTTATCATATTGAATCTTTTCAATATTTCATGTGCATACTTTGACTGTGAGATAAATATACCAATTTTGAACCGATACACTTCTATTCCCAAAAAATATCTCATAATCCCCGAATCAAACATTTCAAATCCATCATTCATGACTAACTTGAATTCTTTTATACCAAAATCACCTGTAAAAATAAAATCATGTACATATAAACAAACAATTAACATGTTACCTTGTTGATTTGCTTTGATGTACATTGTTGGCTCATTTTCACTTCTATGAAATCCAATCTGTGTGAGATAGGAATCTATGTGAATGTACCATTCTCTCAGAGCTTGCTTTAATCCATATAGTGCTTTCTTCAATATGTACACTTTGTCTTCTTGTCCTAGAACCTCATAACCTTGTGGTTGTTAAACATATACTTCTTCTTCTAAGTTTCCATTCAAGAATGTTGAATTTGCATCCATCTAATAAACTGGCCATTTGTACTTCATGGCAATTGCTAACACAGTTCTGACTGTGTCCAAGCGCACCACTGGTGAAAACGTTTCATTGAAATCAATTCCAAGTTATTGTGTAAATCCTCTTGCAACTAATTTGTCCTTGTGCTTCTGCACATTTCCTTCTGCATCTTACTTGGTTTTATAAATCTACTTGACACTTATCACATCCTTATCTTCAAGTACATCTACCAAGTTCCATGTTTGATTTTTCTCTATGCATTTAATTTCTTCATCCATGGCTTGTGCCCATACATCATCTTTGACTGCTTCTTCAAAGGTTAATGGGTGATCTATTTGTGAAAACAGAGAAAAAACTGAAAATGAATTTGTTGCGTCTTCATTATAGGTTTCACGTAGACTTCTTGTCTTTCTTGGTAACAAACTTGCTAATGTTGGATCTAGAGATGTAGAACTACTTGGACTGCTTGTTGATGTTTGTTGTGTTGTAGGTGTAGATTGTGCACCTACTGTTCTTATTGGAGTAATATGTGCGGTGATTTGTGTTGCAGTGTTAGATGTAGATGGTACAGTGCAATGACTTGTGCATGATGTTTGAACCATTTCATCTTCTATATCATCATGCTCCATTGTGTCAATAATTTTTACTATCTTTGTTATGCTTCCATCCCATGCTTCATTCTCCACAAACTAAACATCACAGCTGATTATGAATTTTCTTGTGACATGGTCATACAGCTTGTATCTTTTTGTTTCTTCAGAATACCCTACAAATATACATTTATCTCCTTTGTTGTCCATATTACTTCTCAACTCATATGGAACATGCACGTATGTGACGCAACCAAAAACTTTTAAGTGCGCCACATTATGCTTTGAACCTATCCATGCTTCTTGAGGAACTCTATTTTTCACACTCTTGGTTGAACATCTGTTTAAGATGTATACTGCAGTTGCAACTGCCTCAACCTAATACTCATTTGAAAAATGTTTGGTTGTCAACATACTGCACATCATTTCCATGATGGTTATGTTCTTTCTCTCTGCGACACCATTTTGTTGTGGTGTGTATCACGTGGTAAATTTCTTGTAGATGCCATGAACTTTACAAAAGTTTTGAAACTCTCTTGACCTATATTCTCCTCATCTATCATTTCTTAGACACTTGATGTAATAACCACTCTCCTTCTCCACAAGTTATTTAAAATGCTAAAAAAAAAACAATGCGTCAAATTTGTGCTTTAAGAAATAAATCCATGTCTTTCTTGAGAAATCATCAATGAATATTAGCAAATAAGTATTGCATCCTATAGATGTTGTTTGCATTGGTCCACAAATGTCTGAATGTACTATTTCTAGTGGATCTTTTGCTCTGTAAGACTTGCCAACTAGAAATGGTTCTCTGTGATGCTTTCCAAATATGCAACCTTCACATATCCTTTCTGGTTTTTCAATCAATGGCAAACCTTTTACCATATCCTTTGTGTGTAGCAGCTTCAAACCTCCAAAGTTCAAATGTCTAAATCTGAAATTCCATAACCAAGAATCATCATGTATTTCAAATCGGAATGTTTCCTTCATCTCTGCGCCATTTTCTCCTTTCTTGATACTGCACGCAATATTTTCTTCATTGGTATTGCACGCACCATTTTATCCATTGGTACTGCATGCACCATTTTTTGTTGTAAATGCAGTGTCTAACTGCTCACTTTTTCCTTTACCAACAATTTGTGTTGTATTATTTTTCTTGGTTGGCTTCTGTGTCAATGGGAACATCTTGTTACTTGTCATCTGGATTTTTTCAATAAGTAGATTGTTTGGGCATTTATCCATGATCACACAGTAATTATCTTCCATGTAGATTATGTATCCTTTCTATAGCAGTTGTTATGTGTTCATCATATTATGTTTCAAGCCAGAAACATAATATACATCAGACATAACTTTTTGTTCTCCTTGTTTAGTTAATATGTTTATATTTCCTTTGCCTAAGACAGTGACTTGGATATTTGTTCCAAGTGTAACCTTGGTTTGGACTGACTCATCCAAACTAAAAAATAGTTCTATGTTTACTGTCATGTGATTACTGCAACCTGAATCTAAATACCATATGTCACATGGACTTGCTTGAGCAACATTGCATTCAACCGGTGACACTATATTAGGCATTTCTACAGTGCTAGGCATTGCTACATCGCACGCCATAAACATAGGATAAGTTTGGTTATTTGTGTTGTTTGAGTGATCTTGACTTTGCTCGTTATGATTATATTGTCTCTTTATGCACTCATATGCATAATGTCCATACTTTTTGCAGTAATGGGATTGAATCTTTTATTTTTCAGTTCTATGACAGCTTGGTTGACTGGTACTTGGGTTTTGACCTCTTCCACCAGTATTTCCAAGATTGCTAATGCATCCACCTCTGACAGAACTTCTTCCTCTGCTTCTAGATTTAGCTCTCCCCCTTCCTCTTCCATGGCTTATAGATGACTGCATGGAAAATCAATTCTCTAATGACATACTTGACCTATTCAATTTGTGTTCATGATTGATGAGGGAAGCTTGTAGTTCATCTAGATTGAACTGACTCAAATCTTTGCTCTCTTCTAGAGTCACAACAAGGATATCAAATTTAGAAGGAAGACTCATAAGTACCTTCTCAGCAACTTTTTTGTCTTATGTGGTTTCACCATGAGACTTAATCTGATTTATCAGTCCAATGACATGAGTGTAGAAGGAATCTATTGAATCTATCTCTTTCATTGATAGAGTTTCAAAATATCTTCTAAGAATCTATAGTTTTGCAATCTTTAATTTGTCCATACCCTAATAAGAGGTTTGTAATGTGTCCAATGCCTCCTTGGCTTGTTTTGTTGATGCAACTCTTGGAAGTATGCTCTCATGCATGGCTTGATGTACGTAAAACAACGCCTTTTCATCCTTCTTTCTTTGATCTTTCAAGACATCATTCTTAGCTTGTGTGAGGGCATTGTATGTTGCTAGATATATTGGTTCAACATAACCATTCTCAAATATATCCCATACATCTTGACCTCAGAACAAAGCCTTCATGGTCAAGGACCACATCTTATAATTCTTGCCTGTAAAAGTGGGAGGTTGCATATTTGAGGTAGAAGCCATATTTCACTTTTCAAAAGAATTTCTTCTCTTGAACTTGTTCTGATAGAACCTACTCTAATACCAGATCTAGAAATTCGACGACGCTATGTTGTGTGCAGTCTACTCTATGCAACACAGTTTCAAATATTACGCACCAAATAGGCTACGCAACAGAGTTCTCAAAAAACTGCACAGTAGATAGACTGTTCAGTTTGTTGCGTGCTGTGAATACACACACTTAATGAAATGATTTATGAATGCAAAATAACACAATGCTATGCTTAGCACATAAACTCATAAATAAGACAGAAATTTGTCAATACAGAAAATGCTTGATATTAATAACTTCGGCGCATTGCACGCGGTTACAGAATACAATGACAAGATGAGCTTCAGCTCTAATGACTTCCTTTGTCAACTTCACAGACACAGAGCTTGCGCTCATACTTTTTCAACTCCTCAATTGTTGTTGGATTTCGATTGTTCTTCTCTACCTCTCTTTTGTGAATCTATATGCATTCTCTAGCATCATCAACTAACTAAATGGCTCAGACTTATATGGACTCTGACTGAGACTTCCTACAAAAGCTAAGACTGACTCAACATTAAACAATACCATTAATTCAACTGACTCTTCAACCACTTAACTGAGATCGATAAGATAAAGATTGGCTCCATTTATAGCTCTCATGTTGGCCGACTGAATTTTGAGTAATCATGTTACTTTGCACTTACAGACTGTCAAATTGACTGACTGACAATTCGGCTACTGACAGACAAATCGGCGGAGACATAAAGATCTCACCGACTTGTAACTACTATTTCCACCAAGTGTAACCTCTCATGTGATGGAATCATTCATGTACCTATAACATCATAATTTTTACAGATGAGTCAATGCAAGTAGAAATGAAGATCTTAGTCACAGTATTATGGGTCTACAGTTCCTTGAGAGATTCATTAGTGGATATCAATGCTCCACTATATCAAGCTTTCAGTGATCTGAAAGGGGTTCTTTGAATCATGAATTGGACTGATGTCCTGAGGACTTGGTATAACCTCCTCCTTAAGTCATTCTATTGACATGCAGAGATTGACAAAGGAAATGCAAAGTTGAGATGACGACAAAGGTAGTAGGAAATGAAAAGTCGAGACGACAACAAAGGCAACAACAATAGCTTGTTGCAACAAATTTTCAAAGAATATCGAAAGGGTAGTGAAGGCAATTGAAAATAAGGTGAGAGAACAAAGAGATGTGATTCCCATTGAACAGAGTGACGAGGAAACTTGGGAATGGACTCCAAACACTAGTTTTTTTAGGAAAAAGGATAACAAATTCTGGAAAATGGTAAAAACCTACATGTTGACTTTCATAACCATGGCAATGGAGATTAAAATAACTCGGCAGAATAAATTCCTTAATACATTGAACTGGCTCACAGGGAGGAAAATTGAACCACATTGATATTAAAATATAGCAATCTCATCCATAAAATTTGGAAGGTCAAAAAAATATGAAAACAAGGAAGAGGGAGAACTACCCAAAGAGCCATGAGATTTGGATACAACGTAGTGTGAAGATGTTGGAATCAATCCAATAGAGATCTTACCTCAACATTTACTCCTAAATAACTTTTTATCATCAGACACATACAATCATGATATATATACACAATGATGTTTACTATAAATATCTTGAAAGCAACTGCATAAACTCACGTCATGTATATCAGGTACCAAAACAACCTTGTACGTCTATATATATATAGAGTCATGTCTCCTAAATTAAATATTTTTGTTCATACCTTGGTACGTCTGTATGTAGAGTCATGTCTCCTAAATTAAATATTTTTGTTTATAATATTATAAAAAAGAATTTATTGGTCATCGAATTTATTAAATAATTAAGTTTTTATTAAATAATTTATTTTACTAAATATAAAAGTAATGAGAATGATACCTACTTTGTTATCTTATCATTAAAAAATGAAAAACAATTCATTACTCATCGAATTTATTAAATAATTAAGTTAATTAAATTTTTATTAAATAATTTATTTTATTAAATATAAAAGTAATGAGAATGATACGTACTTTGTTATGTGATCATAAAAAAAATGTCAAACAATTCATTAATCATAGAATTTATTAAATAATTTAGTTTACAATATATGAAAATAATGAGAATGACACGTACTTTGTTATTTCAACATTCTCTTAGCATAAAAAAGAATGAAAAAAAATTCATTAGTCATCGAATTTATTAAATAATTTAATTTTTATTAAATAATTTATTTTACTAAATATAACAGTGATGAAAATGACACTTACTTTTGTTATTTCATTTTCTTTTTGAAATTCAATTGTAAAAGAATAATATGAAATTTGAAAAAGGAATTAATATGAAATCATGGAAAACAAATACTTATAATCTGAAATAATAAAAAATAAAAAGGAGTTACTGAATGTACTGAATTTTATAACCTATAATTTCAAAATTAAAGGAAATATGTCCTATCTCATTCTTCTTTTAGAAACAAGCCTCTCTTCCCTTGAGACCACGACTATGACTAGATACCTAATGTATAAGAACAAGTTAAACAACATGGAAGACAATATGCTTCCTAAAATTGCTTCAAAATCGAGTGGTAACCACCATCGACTCAAGCGAGGATGGCATAAAGATGCCCAGTCTTAGCTAAACTATTGGGGAATCATGGAAGACACGATTTTGCAGAATAAAGATACTATTAAAAATATCATCAAATCAAAATTTAAGGAAAAAATGTGGTGTGATAAAGAGTTAGAGGAAAAAAGAAAGTTAAGGTATTATAAGGATGTAATCAACCCTAATTTAGAAGATCAAAATTATCTATCTGTTTTGACGAGTGTAAAGAAAAAAATAAGCATTGCTAAGATAAGAACAAATTCTCACGAGCTCCATAGTGAAACTGGGCGTTGGTCAATTCCTAAAACACCATGGGATGAAAGAGTGTGTCACCTTTGTGACATTAAGAAGGTTGAAGGTGAAAAACACTTTCTCTT
>SNQJ01S0085541.1:25898-37074 GCA_010110895.2 Picea sitchensis | reverse complement strand
TATGGTGAACATATCCAACTATCATCACCACCTCTTACATCACTTAGCTACTTATTTATATATTTACAAAAAGGCCTAAACAGGGTTAAACCCATGGTCTGACATCCCATAACTCATTACAGAAACCCTAGTAGACCCTTTGTTGGGTCCACAAGCCCGAGAAATGAGTGAGATCCCATGATCTTAGCTCCGCCTGGGTGCTCCATCTTTGACCATCGTATCGAAGTCCTAAAATTGGTCAAACACAACCATTGTTCTCTCAAAACTTGGTCAAGGGCCAACATGCCCCCAACACTCACCTATGACTCATCCCGAGCCACTCAAATCTCGGCAACGCTCCTTCAAAGGCCTCGAGCTTAGCTCGAGATGCCTTGACTTGTTTCTTCGCCAAAGCCTCCTGAATCAGTTTCTCTCTAGTAGGCCCTTCCAGGCGTTGTTCCACTGTCGTAACCATCTGATCCAGCTGTGAACCTTGTCCTTCAATCTCTTCAAAAATTGTGCAGGCTTCGTCCTGCACCGACTGTAGTCTCTATGTAACTTCCATGACTCTTCTCTGGATGGAAATAATTTGTTGTTGGACTGTGTGCTACTCCTGTGATCTCTTCATTCTCTCGACCGTAGTGAGTAGCTTCATCTATGCTTGCACAGTGGGTGCCTGTTGTTGCGTCTCCTGGAGCTATTCTTCCAGTTTCCTTAGCTCCAGATCTTTTGTGAGGCATTCATAGCTCTGCTCACTTTGATCACTCAACAATTTACACTCTAAGGTGAGGTTCATGATCCTTCCAACTACTCTCTTGGCGGCCTCCTCCCTTTGGTCGCGCACTTCTTGTAGAGTGCTTGACAATACTTGGAGCTCTAACTTTGTTATTCGTGCTTGAAGTTGTTGAATGGCCTCAAAAATCTTCCCCACTTGTATCTCAATTGAATTTGGTTCCTCCTATGCCCAGCCTAGCATAGAGTGAAGTGCTTTAGTCACCACTTCTTTGACCACAATCTTCTATGTGAGCAGTTGGTCTTTTTATTTTTGTATCTTCACATTGTCCTCCTCAAACATCGCCTGAATTTCATCTTTCTCCTTCTGCGCAACTCGAAGTTGCTCTAAGACCTCCTCCTTTTCTTGCTTCAAGTCTTATGTAGCCTAATCATTTTCTTCTTGGACTCGGTGAAGTCGAGCCTCTATTGCATCTTCTAATCTCCATAATTGGGCAGGCTCATCCCCCAATTCTACAATTTTCGACACAGAAGGCACAGTAGGTACTATGCGACTCGAATGGATGGCTTATTGTATGTCCTTTAGCTCCTTCTCTATTCTTTCATACAATGTCTCTTTTTTTACTCCATAACACTACAAGATATCTTCTAAAGCATCCTCCACGATTGCGATGATTAGATCGACATTGTCTTCTGTGAGTGTGGACTTCATCTTGGGCTTACTAGTGCACGTCTTCTTTCTTGTCGAGGGTTTCTATGGAGAAACCTTTATTTTCTTCGATGTTTCAGCCTCAAGAAGGGAATCCTTTGGTGGTGTAGCTTCTCCTTTTCCTTGCTATTCTCCTTCTTCCCATCCTCTTCCTTGATTTACTTTGTCTCCTCCTCCTCCTGCGAGCGATTCATGCCCACTTTCCTTCGAGGCGGTGTCCTCCTCATCAGTGTCTATGTTCCACACTTCCTCCTTTTTCTTATTTTTCTTCATCTGCTCTGCCTAGCATGCTCAACCCGAGTGACCAAGGGGCTTCCAATGATGTCCAGGTCAGATAGTTTTTCATTGTCAACCGGTACAAGGAACTCTGCCAACCATTCTTTAGTGATCTTCTCCATATCCTCGTAGTTCAGTTTATAATAGGACTGTAACTCTTCCTTGCTTTCATCCCTACACACAGTGATATAAATAAAGTGTTGATATGCACGGAACTTCACTAGCGGTCTATACTGATGCAATGTGTTCAGTGTCATGCGTGGGAATGCCTCAATAGCATGCTTCATCTTCTGGTAGTAGGCATGAAACACAGTGTTCCACTGCCACTGCTTTGACATATCATTTGTATACCACAAGTTGGAGAACCTCGTAGCCAACGGATCCGATGGATCAATTTCTAGAAATGTCACTCCTTCCGGCATCTACCAAGTGACAAATGTGATCAATACCAGTAACCAACTGAAATGGAATTCATAGCCCTGATCCTGCACTTCACGGAAGTCCTTCTCGAGCTCGTTGACAAGGTAACTCACCCAATTCATTTGCATCCCCTCCACACACTTTCCTGTGAGGTCCACTATGAATCCTGTGACCTGCGTGGGACAGTTCTTTCTGATGAGATTGCCAGCTATAAGCTAAAAAGCTAGGCACACTACACCATCTTGGATGGAGGCTACCTTGTAGCCTCTCTTTCCTTTTTCTACATCGTCATAATCCTCCTTTATGCATTGTGCCAAGGAGCGATCCGAAGTCTTCCCTGGGTATAACTACTGAGGGTCCAGTCCCTGCATGCTCAGTCCTGTAATCAAGTGGATCAACGCTGGATCCACAGTAACATGCCTGTTGAGCCACAGATATCCTTTGTGGTAGTTTAATGCAAGCGTTAACCTCCTGATGTCAGCCAAAGTGAAGAATATTCATGTAACATTCAGGATCGTTGACTGCGCCATCTCCTTAATCTACGTCTGGGAGACTATGCGTGGCTTCTTCCCAGTCATCCTCATCAAATACCTATGGGGCGCGAGCATGGTGTAGTTATTTCTATCACCAAGGTTAAAGTCGTTGTTCTTCAAGGCTGGGATCTGTCCTAACTAGGGTCCAACTACATGTATCCCCTTTGGGATGTATGTAGTGATCAACGTATACACAAAGTCGCGTGGGATAATGTCGTGGTTAGCCACGCCAACCAAAGGCGGCATGTAATTGGTAAGACCGATGGGATCTGCTTCGCATTAGCCAAGTCGTCGCAGTGCTTGCTTCGCTTCTCACTAGAACAGCTAGAATGACGTCCAGTCGAGGGGGATTCTTCCAGTCTTCCAGTCGACGATGCCTGTATTCCTACAGAAATAACTCTCTCAGCCATGAGCTCCATGAAAATCTCCTCCATAGACTTCTCTAACATGCTATGTTCACCTGACATTCACACTTGTAACCAAATAGATCGGGTAGGCGAACGAACAAGGGAGGTAATAAAACAGATGGTGAGGTCTAGAAATCACAGCATGATACAGTGGGTTCTTTGTTAGCTTGGATATAACGGGTTGCAAAAAGTGGTCCCGGCACAACGTCCGACGGGTTAAATAGGAAAGTGCCGTAATGGATTCCTCCAACGGGCAGGCATGTGTCCATTAATGTGAATTTGTCCATTATGGCATGGTCTCAATGGTCGATTTTCTCATAACTGCGTTTTCTAGCCGTTTTGGGGCGTCATTCTAACAGTTGGGGTGCCTCCAATGGTCATATAGTTTCGCCATGGTGAAGTCCCATTCTATGTGGATATGATATTCCGGCGAGGTTCAATTTCTGTAGATCTGCCTCCTACGAAGTCTTCCTTCTATGTTTTGTAGCTTCCTGCAGGTTAGTTTTCTTCTTATTGAGCTTCTTGGCCTTCTTTACTTTGATATGAGCTTCTCTAACAATTTCTAGAATCTCATTTGTATTCTTATTCTCTCCTAGTGAAAGGACTTTGCATTGTTTATGTTCTCTTACAGATTTTGAAGTTAATGTCCCTTCTCTTACTATTTTTGGGGTGGCTACACTTCTTTCTTGCATGGACAGGTTCTTTAAGCCTTCTTGTGTTCTTTCAACTTTGATAGCTAATTCTCTGGCCCTCTATTGCTTTGACTTGTTCTCTTGTTCTTCTATTAGTCACTCTATTTGTCTGGTTATGAAGTCCCTTAGTTCTTTCTTTTTATGTTTTGTAGCTTCCTCCTCTTCTTTCCTTCTGATCTTATCCTTCTTAATCCAAGTCTTCCCTAATAAAAGTGGAAAGGGGGCGATGTTCTCAACAAACCTAATAACTTCAAAGTCCTCTTCTGTCGATGTTTCATGAGAAATCATAGGTATATTAGTAACTCTTCCACGTAGGGTTATCATCTTTCCTTTAAACAAACCTATCCTTCCCAATGAAGGTATCATAGCAGGCTTTCCCAAAATTTCCCAAGTGCTTTCTGGCATAATATTCACTTGTGTTTCTTCATCCAATACGCAATCTATGTCGAAGTATTATATTTGTGTAACTATGCATTATTTTTCTTTCAAGATTTCTGGTAAACTGACATTCTTGTGGTCATCCATTACTTCTTTTAACTGTACTAACATAGTCTCTGAATCTTTCTCTTTATGATTCCCTAACATGATTTTAGCCTCTTGACTTTCTTTAGAGTTTTCTTGTCTCGTGTTCATATTTGCAACTTTAGCAATCATCCTTGGGCAATCCTCAATCTCATGACCAATAACTTTACAACAAGGACAAATAGGATATGTACCAGGGCATTCCTTAGCAAGATGTCTTGGTCTTCTGCAATTATAACACAGTGTCAATCCTCTCTTTATTTTAAATGAGCCCCATCCTTTCCTGTACTGTGCACTGGGATCACAGTGTTGGACCTGCAATCTGCAAAAATTCTTTCTAGGTTCCTTCATCCAATTATTAGTCTAAAAATTCTTTCTATGCATAGAAATAACATATCTTTCTCTATTTCTATCAAATTTATTCAGATCAACTCTTTCTTCTAACTGTGACCTAGTTTTCAGACTAGGAAAAAATCTATCAAACATACCTAGATTCATACTTTCGAAGAAACAATTTCCACTTATCTTACCCTTACTAGAGCACAAAGCTTTAAGATCTTACCTCTTTTCTTCAGATCCGGTTTCTTTCTTAGCACAGATATTTGCAAGTCAAGTAGAATATTGCGCACTACAACAACAGATCTATGCACATGGATTCTCTTTTTTTCAGTTCCCAACAATCATAATTTCAGGTCCTGGCAACGAAACCATTTGTTGGCACAGGGGAAGACCCAGGGTTCAACGCTCAATAGTGCACCAACAAAACCCTAACTATCAACCCTTTCGGTAGCACCTGCAAAGCAGATGAAGTCTCACCCGAGTTAGAGGCAAGGGGGGTTGCAGGACTCAGGTGTCTACAACCAAGCTGGGACACAGATCTGTGATTACAATACTTAACAGAGAACTTAGACAAAAATATACATTAGTTCATGAGTCTCATTCACATCGTAGATTAAACCCTTAATATAGATCAACATGGTAACAATCAAGATCAAGCACTTACAATCACTTAGCACATAGCATTAGCTTAGATCTAGAATTTATTCATATTTAATACCATTAAGCACTAAGCAACAACATCATATGCATTCATCGTACATTATAAAAACATCACTAAGCAGATAAACAACATAATTCACATCGCACAGAGCACATCAAGACACATGATATACATGGTTCACCCCAGTGTGAGGCTATGTCCACCAATGACTTCTTCTTATTTATTAGTCTTCAATCTTCTTACATTCATTCACTCATGTACACAAAGCCACAAAGCCAACCTCGCAGAGGATCGAAGATCTGCGCGCATCATGCCATACCCTCCTTCCCAAAATCAGGTCAAGGCACAGAGCCTCACTCTACACAGTCTGTTTGCACAAAGCCACTTACAACTCTTTCATTAAGCCAACATTAACACTTACAACATATGGTGCACATAGCCAACTATCATCACCACCTCTTACATCGCTTAGCTACTTATTTATACATTTACAAAAAGGGATAAACATGGGTAAACCCATCGTTCGACATCCCATAACCTGTTACATAAACCCTAGTAGACCCTTTGCTAGGTCCACAAGCCCACAAAATGAGTGAGATCCTGTGATCTTAGCTCTGCCTAGGTGCTCCATCTTTGACCAGCCTGTCGAAGTCCCAAAAGTGGTAAAAAATGACCAATGTTCTCTCACAAATTGGTCAAGGGCCAACAGACATATAATAAAATGCATTATGTGGTTTTCTCCCGCTTTGGGTTTCCACGTAAAAACACTGGTGTATTGTGTATCTATATGATTGCTCATTTGTTCAATGTTCATTTACTTTGCTACTATTGGATGATAATGCTACATTTATATAACACTTGCATATTGTGGTTGAAAAGGATTAAATTACTCTATTATTGATTCACCTCCCTCTCAGTAATCCAACAATTGGTATCAATGTGGGTTCCTTCATGAAACAGTTTAACCACTGGAAGGGATCATGGATTATCCTGAGAATGGAGTACCATTGTTTAATGGTCAGAATGGTTTAAAGTATGAGTTATGGAGTGGAAAGACGAAAGTATTTTTACAGGCACAAGGGTATTATATTTGGATATTATTCGTTACAAGATATGATAGTTCAAAAAGGGCAAAGACTGCAACCAAGACGGAATTGAAGAAGAATAACAAAATAGCAATGGATTTCATATGGGAAGGATTACCTAATCCGGTAAGAGAAAAGGTTGGTAAATGTTCATCAGCCAAATAACTTTGGGATAAGTTACATGACATATATTCTTCACCCATCACAGATTTAGAAAATGCCAAAGAATATGCAAATACAGATCAAGAATAATTATGTTCACCATGTCAAACAGATTCAGAAGATGAAGAGTACATAATCATCAGAGAATTGGTTAGTGCTTTAGATGAACTAAGAGAAGAAAACAAGTCACTCAAGAAAGAATTGATGAAACAAAAGGAAAGTGTTCACATTTTTTAAGAAGCCCAACAGGTCATCGAGAACTTAAGAACTCAACTAGAAGAAGCCAAAAATATCGAAGAAAATATTGAATATCAAAAGAAGTATTTGAAAGCCAACATAGAAGAACATAAGGAAGAAGCAGAAATGAGAGAGAATATATTGACAAATCATCTTAAGGAAAGAACTAACGATCTAAACCATCTTGAGACAGAGTTTGTTCAAGAAGAGAAAGGACTTGAAGAAGAAATAACCACATTAAAAATTCATATTGAAGAAGCGAAAAGAACAGAAGAAGTCATGAAGTCTCAGATAATAAAAAAAAAAAAAGAGGTTGAGAAGCTTGAAGAAGAAGTTGTCACATTGAGAAGTAAAATCGTCAAGCTCAACAAGAACGTTGAAGAGACATAAACATCTACATCAGTTATAGAGAATGAAGAGAAGCACTCAAGGTTGCTAGAAAAGAAGAATGAAGAAAATAGAAAGAGTTATGGAGAAGTACTCAAAGGAAGGAATCATGGTCAACCAGAATCTAAGAAAATTATTGAAGATACATATTCAAGAAGACCAATCATATTCAAGCCACAAAGAAGCTTCAATCATGATCATGATTAGTCAAGGCATAAATTCAGAAGGCCTACACCACAAATAAGATCATTCACTCCCAGGTATGAAATTTATTTTATGTTCATTATTTCTATTGTACTAATTTTGGACATAAGTTTGCAGATTTCAGGGATTATAAAAGAAATGTTCAAGAAAGAAGTGCATATATGGCCCCAGGTAACATTAAATGTTACAAATTTCATAACTATGGACACATAGCTAGTGATTGTAGAAGCATGATCGATACTTCCATGAAAGAGAGCACCGATATCATATATAAGAAAGTATGGATAAGAAAGTATGAAGAACATGTGAACAAAGACTAGGTTCCAGAGATCGCAAGATTGGCAATAAAATGAGATGAAGAAAATTCTATAGAGAAAAATAAAGATGTCATATATAGAAAGGTTTGGAAAATAACTGAAAGAAAAGAAGGATGGGTAAATAAGGAACAAGTTCAAGAGATTGTACTTTCAAGCATTGTAGTGAAAGATGAAACCACAGACAGAAAGAAAGAAGTCAGAGATCAGAGAGATGATGAATCTACCAATGAAGATGATGATGAATACACATCAGAGCAGGAATTGTTCTGGGCCATCCAGCTTAGAGAATCTCAAGTAATATGAATATTAGACAGGGGGAGTCTATGCGATAGTTGTGACAGACCAAAGAACCATCCTTCAAGCAACTTGCATAGTTTGAGAAGACAGATCCAGAGAAGTTAATTAGCAGAAATACAATTTGATAGATTAATCAAGACTTTATGATAGTATAGTGATAAATGGATCAGCATTATGGACAGTTGTGCAAGTAGAGTCTTGGAAAATATGGACAAAGATGGATTTGTAAGAATACTTACCAGGTTTGGATAGATATATGACACTGGACGAGAGCATGGATTCATAGATTGGTTCAGAGACAAAGGAACATTATCATAATGGATGATAAGTACACAAGAAATGGCTCGAACAATGCTAATGGATTCCAAATTGACAGATATTTTTTCGACACATGCAGTGCATACAACAGTTCACATTCAAAACATAGAAATGCTCAAAAACAACAATGACAAAACTCCCTACAAACTATGGAAATGAAGCGCAGACAACAACCTCTACATCAAAGTAACTCAAGGTAGTATTTTATTAATTTAAATTTATGTTGATGATATTGTTTTGGAAGTACTAATGGCAGGTTAAACCAAAAATTTACAAAGGATATGCAGAATGAATTTGAATTGTCATTACTTGGAGAACTATCCTTCTTTTTGGGTCTTCAAATATGTCAAAGCAATAAAGGAATTTTTATTTCTCAAACTAAGTATATCAGAAAAATGCTAAAGAGGTTTGGAATGGAATATTGCAAACTAGTTACCACTCGTATGCAAACCAGTTGCAAGTTGAGCAAAGATGATGATTCAAAGTCTAGAGACCAAAGGCAATACAGGTCAATGATTGGTAGCTTACTATATGTGATAGCATCTAGACCAGATGTAATGCAAGCAGTTGGACAAGTCACACGATTTCAAGCAGCACCAAAGGAATCACATGTATTAGCAGTGAAGAGCATTTTCAGATATCTTACAGGAACAGAAAAGTTTGGATTATGGTATCCAAAAGGAAAAGATCTATCACTTATTGCCTACACAGATGTAGATTGAGCAAGTTGCATTGATGACTGACGAAGCACCAGTGGAGCAGCGTTCTACTTGGGTGAGTGTTTAGTATCATGGTTAAGCAAGAAACAATCATCAGTATCCTTATCTATAGCCGAGGCAGAGTATTTTGCAGCAACAACATGTTGTACACAGGTTCTATAGATGAAACAAACTCTGACAAATATACAGATTGAGTATGATGATCTTATTCCAATCTATTGTGATAATACAAGTGCCATCAGTATCTCAAAGAAATCGATGATGCACTCCAAGAAGAAGCACATTCCAATAAAGTATCACTTTCTACGAGAACAGGTTGCAGAGAAGAACATCAGAGTTGAATATGTGGGCACGAAAGAACAAGTGGCATACATATTTACAAAACTGCTTCCAAGGGAATCCTTTGAGTATCTATGACAGAGACTCAGAGTAATTTCTACTCCAAAATGAATGCTTTTGAATGCTTATCTTATATGTCTTAGATTTACACGAGGAAGCACCATAAAGAGGACAATTCAGGTTGGAAAATCAGTTTCAGGAAGAGTTCAGTCAGGGGGAGTATCCCCAAAGACAGTTTAGTTAGTGGGAGCAACCCCAGATGGAAAGATACCTTTTCCATTGATGACAAAGGGGGAGAGATTTATTAGATGTAGGATATAAATGCTTGGAGAGAGAGCACAGAGGCATGTAGACAGGGGGAGCAGCCCCAAGGAGAGTTCATTCAGGGGGAGTAGCCCCAAAGGGAGATACTTTTTTCCATTGATTTCAAAGGGGGAGAGATAGAAACATTGATGAAGAGTATAAGAATGAATGTTATCATGACTAAGTGTTTCTATCAATGTTGGTGTTTCCATCAATGCCAAAGAGGAAGATTGTCAGACAATTGGCTTAGGTTGATGGACAGTTGGTATGGATTGTTGGTTGTCTTTGATGTCAATCATTGGAGAGTGATATTGTAGATTTATTTCAACCCTTAGTTATTGATGTCAACCCTTGGAGAAAGTCCGGTAGAGAATTTCGATAGCACAAAGGTTTGGGTAATGGACCCAAGGTTGTTTCATGTATAATGGTATGAGTTTTAATATAATTGAAGGTAAGAGTATTCTAGATGGATAGTACATGTCATTCCATTTTCGGTGGTATGTGGAACGTCACATAACTCCTCACGATTAGAGAGTTATGGCCATCAGAAGTTGGAGAACTCAGGTTTGGGTAATGGACCCAAGTTTGTTTGATGGATAATGGTATGAGTTTTGATATATTTGCAGGAAGGACTATTCTAGATGGATAGTACATGTTATTCCATTTTCGGTGGTATGTGGAACGTCATAATAACTCTTCACGGTTAGAGAGTTATGGCCATGTGAAGTTGGAGAACCCTCATGAGTCATCTAGAAGCCCCAAAAAGTCAAAGTGTCTGCAAAAGAAGTTATTTAAATAATAAAGTTAATGGAGAACTCTCTAAAATAAGGAAAGTGGGATGCTACATGAAAGTAAAAATAAGAGGCAAGGCTCTCTCATTTAATCACACTTGATATCATTGAATATATATTTTTGTGAAAAGTTATTTGGAAAGGTATTATTGATAGACAAAAATTGCAGCAGAAAAAGTGCGATAGGAAATCTGCGATAGAAAAAGTGCGGAAGAAAAAGTGCAGCAGAAAAATCGCAATAGAAAAAGTGTGGCAGAAAAATCGCAACAGAAAAATCACGGTAGAAAATTCGCAGCAGAAAAACTGCGGCAGAAAAATTGTGGCAGCAACATGGTTGGAGTCTATTTATTAGAGATATGGCACATCTTGTTTGAGGTATGTCCTGTGAGCTAGGGTTTATCTCTTGAGATGGTATTGGATGTTCAGTATTGCTGCATATATCAGATTTGTTGAGGGATAGAATTGGTATTTTGTTGTTGGTATTTGGCATATGGGTATTGATCTGTTGGTTGTGATGTGATGCTGAAGTTGTCGGTTTAGCTTGAGGATACATAATAGTGAGGTTGTGGAACATGGTTTGATGTAATGGTTTATGGTATTTGGTTATGGATAGTGTGATGTATTGCTAGAGAACTTTTGATGGTTATACTAGTATATGTATTTGGTATATGGTTGAGGTACATGTTGGGTACATGGTTGAGACAAGTAGTTCATGAGTTGGCACATACATGAGGTGTATAGTTGATG